>JAFEMH010002902.1:0-303118 GCA_022495995.1 Adenophora triphylla var. japonica
CGAGGTGCGGGATTCTGCTTCTTATCATGATACGTTGACATGCACGAGAGGGATTCCACGGAGGATGAGCTTGTTCCCACAGATGGTGGCCGTTATGGCGCTTTGGATTTAGATCACGGCTGCGCGCTTCACGAGTGTCGCAAGCTGCGAGTGGGCTTGTCAGGAGACGCCTTGTACTTAGGAGAGAGGGTGTATAGACATGGGCCGAATAAGCACGCTCGGATCCCCTGATGATCCTCAGGCTAGGATGTGGTGCCTCGCCGGTTGACGAATGTAGATGCTTTGATCGTAGGCATGGCGGCACATCTCTACACACGGGAGGAGTGACTATACTTTGTACGTGGCCGAGCATCTTCGGTCCCCACGAGACCGGGGTTGGTTATGGTGCTCATAGCGGGGGCCTTCGGCGCTACGTAGCTGAGACCTCCTTTGCCCCACTTTCATTGATTATCGGGGTGGCGGTCGCATGGCGAGCTCGCATTGATATGTCCCGAGACTCATCCTCATCGGAATTGCTCCCGCGAGGTTCTAGATCTGTAAATGCTTGTTCCTTACGCCTCTTTGGATTGCTTGCATCTCTTTTTGTTATCAAGAAGCTGCATTCGCGCTTTTTATGTACAGCAGGCAGTTTACGCTCGAGCTTACAGACATTTGACCAGGCATATACGGCGCGTGGGCATGATTGGCGAGCTCCCGAGAAAGGCATGAGTTTACGGAAGAATCGGTGCCGGTCACGGAGTTCGATTGATATCTCTCCACTGGCCAACCGAGAAGGAAGAAGAGCCGCTCGATGACGTGGGCACCAGCGGAGCACTAGAGGACCGACGCCTCGGACAAAGGCTGCAAATGTGCCTCTTTACGAACCCATTAGAGATTGACGATGATGATGAGGATAAGGATGAGATGGGTGAGGCGGCCACGGACTATGAGCTTGACTCCACTGTTATCACCGAGCTCGACGACTACTATCGCACGGGGACCATAGCTTATGAGGCACCTTCGGACGATCCTGACGATGAGCCAGAGGAGGCTGAGGATGACGACGAGGATGGAGATGAGGGAGAGGATGATGAAGAGGGTGATGGAGAGGATTCAGAGTAGCCCCCTTTCCCCTTAGACATTTGTGGCTTTTGGTTATTGTACCCCCTTTGGGGAAAACACATGTTATTATTTTTTTATGCACAACTTTTGGACTTGGTCTATTTTGGTTTGAATGTACATTGCTAGCCTTTTTCTCCTTTGCACACATTTATGAAATGATGTACGATAAATGGCTAGAACTGAGTGACTTGAATGAATTTTTGGCTTGAATATGAATGCATGAGTGTATATGGGGTAAATGAACCATTCCCTATGCATTTGAGAGGTGAATGGATGGTATTTGCAGCCATTGACAAGTCGGGGATTGCCCTGGGGAGAACAGGAAGCTGCAGATTGCTGATGTCTGATGTGGCTTGTTATGTCGCACGACATGGCTTGTTATGTCGCGCGACATAGTAAGCCTGAACTGAATTTTTCATGCCCTTTGGCCTTGGACTGGGATTGCCGACACGGGTTGGAATTGGGTGACCAAATAGGTCACAAACCTGGTCTCCTTAGGACAATGGCAAAGAGATATTGGTCCCTTAAGGATGGAAACGGGGTGACCTAGGAGGTCAAGCAACCAATCCTTCATAGAAATGTTCCAAATCAAAAAAGGGTGACCAATGTGGTCAGAAAATTGGACTCTCATGAAAGGCTTACGCACCATTGGAGAGTGGAGAAAGAAAAAGGTGACCAATGTGGTCGGATGGCTGAACCTTTATGAAAGGCTACCTACGTATCCCGGAGGAATCAAGCCTTGATCGTAGTTCAAACTTTACCTAGACAGTTAGGAACGATGTCTAGGATTTTCGACGTTTTGACAATTAGGAAACCGTCGCCTGGCGTTATCTCGTTATAACGGAAGTAACGAAGGCGCTTTTGGGAGAAAACGTGATCATTAGCAATTGGCACGTTACTTGAGCCTAGGGATGATTTTTTACGGAAACATGGTAGGGCCCGGTTTGGATATACATATGGAATGTATTTGGGAATTGTTTGAGACGGGTTTCAAACGGTGGGGTTGTATCCCTTGGGTGCGGGTGAGCTATTCTTTGTTGTCAACGTGGACGAGAATTCCTTCTTGGGAGGCCCAGGTTTAAACCTCGGGTCTTGACTAAGGTCCTTTTCTTAAACTCGGCGCTTGAAGGCGATGCGACGAGGCTTTTATAACCAAAGCGAGATGTTGAAGTGACCAAACCTCTCTTCTAGGGATGGATGTGACTTATCGGAGCCCGGTCGAGGAAAAACTTTACGCAAAGCCCCAATATCTTACTAAAGCAAAAGGAAAGATCCTTTCATTTGGCAAAGCCCCGGTTGAATGAACCGAGTAGGCGAAGTGACTTGGCGAAGCCCAGATCAGTGACCTAGCGAAAATCCCAATATGGCGAGTGCTGCGGAAGTGATCCCGAGGTTGATCCCCGAACAAAAGCCCGAACCCATCTAGGGACCTAGTGAAGAACCCGATGCGAACCCCGAAAATGGCTAAAGAAGCCCCAGTTTAAAGGAATGACTTGGCAAACCCCCAGACTGGAAGAGTTTCGAGGCAGTCCTAATGCGAATTGTAGCAGAAGAGGGAAAACCTATCCTTTTTCTTTCTCTCTTTTTTTTTATTTTTTTTATTTTCCTTAGTCGATCAGTCAACCTAAAGGAAATGTGAAAGACAATATTCTTAGAAATTTATACATGCAGGGGCATATTTTTCGAAAGGTGGGAATAGATCCCGATCTTGTGTTATTTTGATGGCCTTATTCGATGTAGGCACAAAAGTTCGCTTTGGGTCTGACTCTTTTGAGAGAGTATAAACGTAGAAAGGTTGGTAAAAGTGTATGGAAGCCCCTGCTGACAGAAAATCAGTGTTTAGCGCTATCTTTCCTAAGATGTAGAAAAGGAAGACTTGTCAAGACATCTGAAAACTTGTTTTATTTATAATGATCACAAAATTGCTTAAAACCCTTTATTAATGTTCGGGTTATTCAACCACTAATCTTGATATGAACAAACATTCTTATTAATCATGAGGCGAAAGTCAACCAATGTCGCGGATCAAGGTTGGCTGGGTGTGAAAGAAAGGTTTGTGTATAAGGAGGTCATTGATGAGACCGGGTTTTCTGGGATTTGACTGTGTCCATGGGAGAGGTCATTTGATGAGACCGGGTTTTCGGTAATTTAGATATGCTTATGACTGGACCATTGCTGGTTGCCTACGTTCCCCTCATTGTGAGGAGCTCAGGTCGCCGTAGTTCGGCCTTGGCCGGACTGTGTTTGGAAAATGGGATTTTTGTGGTTCCTTTAGTGAAAAGGCTAGGATGAGATGATGAGGCGTGGGCCTCGGGATGATTCCTTGACCAAGTCATTCTTGGACGGCTGCTTCTAATTGCTTCCTCTTTCATTGGGGGAGAAAGGATTTGCACGTGCCTACAGGCTTATGAAATGCTTCTGGCTTTGCTTCGACCGCCCCATTGTTATCGACAACTTTTATTCTACGAGCTTTGATTTTGCACTGTCCGTCAAGCTTTCGATGGGCGGTCTTTGGGTCCTTGGCCTCATTTTCTTTTTCTTTTTTTTTCTTTTATTTTTATGTGCAACCTGTTTTTGCCTAGACCGCCCTTTTTGGGATTTTCGGCCTAGTGGGCATTACTCTTTTTGCACTAAGATTTTTTTTTTTTTTTTTTTTTTTTTATGTGCAAGCCTGTTTTTTGCCTAGACTGCCCTTTTTTGGGATTTTCAGCCTAGCTGGGCATTACTCTTTTTGCACTAAGATTTTTTTTTGAAGCACCTGAGGGCCAAGGCGAGCCCCTGCTTGAACTTTCTTGATACCCTTGAGGTCTAAGCCAAACTCCTAGGTCGTTGTCGACACGGGGTCAATCTTTCGAAGCTGAGTGGCCTTTTGTTGTCCCTTGATGTTGCCGCCGTCGTTGACTTGGTCAAGATGAAGGTGGGGGCATGGTTGGGAAAATGTATGGCTTTGATGAAGGCCTTTTGTGGGGTAAGGAAAGTGTATGGCTTGATGGCATTAGTTGACTTTCTCACACCGATTAATCAGAACGTTAATTATTTCGAGAGATTGTTTGTTGAGCAATGCAAGTGATCATATAAAATAAAACCATTTCATTAAATGTAATGTAGGTGTGCAAATAATGTCTTAAGTCTAGCAAGAAAAGAAGAAGACTTTTTATAGAAAATTGAAGATTCATTACAATGTCCATAGAGGACTTGATTGAAAGGAAAAAAGTACTAGAACCTACGAAGGTCGACTGAGAGACTATTTTTCTTTTTTTCTTTTTTTTTTTTTTTTTTTAAGGATAGGTAAACCCTAGTCTAGTTACTCTTCGCGGGTTGGTGCCCGCGAAGCTTGAGCTTTCCTTCGTAGATCGGCCACTTGAATTTCTTTCTTCGACTCCACACACTTGTACGTCACATGACCATAATGCTTGTGGTACTCACAGAACTTGGCCTGTCAACTCTACTTGGGTTTCTTGGCTTATGATTCTCGAGAGGTGTGAGAAGGCTTCGTTTCACCAAATCATTGAAAACTTTGCTCATGGGCATCCCAAAATCATCGGCGACGTTTCGACCTTGCACTTCTTGAATTGACCTCTTGTCATAACTTTACGTCTTTGGCCCATGGAGGTTCTCAAGCTTCCCATCTTCTATCAACTTTTGGATCTCATGCCTCAAATAGGTGCAATCATCGGTGTCGTGCCCATGGTATTGATGGAAAAGGCAATGCTTGGACTCATCCAACCGAATGCTGGGGTTCTGGGCTTCCAATTCTCCGGTGGCTTTATCGGTTTTCTTTCACTAGCTCTTCCAGAATCTTGCTTAAAGGCATCTACGTATTGTTAAAGTGAAAGGAGCGAGGTTTTCGGGGGACCTTGTTATTCTCAAGACTTCGAGATTCCCATTGTCCAATTGGTTCCCTTTGTTGGATTTGGTGAAGGAAGGCTGTGACATTCTTTCCTTTGTGAGGTGCGGAGTCTTTGAGCCAAGTGCGGTTCTTTGCTTGGTATTGGGTTATGCTCGGTGGAGTCATTTCCTTGCACAGTCCAGACATCTTGGGTCAAGGGAGTATTGATACTCATCATGAGGTCAAGCTTCTCCTGCATTTGTTTCATTTGCTCCATCAACATCGCCACATGGGGGTCAACGGGGATTCTCGAGTTACGGAATTCGCAAAGGACTCTTATCGGCGAGAGGGAACCACGGTATGGCAAGCGCGAGTGAATTCATTAAGTCCGGTAGGTGGCTAGCAAAACTCGGTTCATCCTTTGGCAACTCATGATCGCATTCGGGGCGGGTATAGGGGCTTGAACATAGCCACATATCTCAAGCGATTATGTGAGGTTGGAGCATAAGCTGGCGGTATTCTTTGAGGCGAGGGATAAGTGGGGTGAAATCCAATCCGTTACGAGAAGGCGAGGGCAATGGGGCCACGATGAGGTGGGATGTTGGAAAGGGCCCGAGGAGAAGTGGTCCTTGGCAAGGGATCATATGTGGATGGAGGAAGGTATTGGTTATAGGAGTGGGAGGCCTGAGATGGCTACTTACGGAGTCTCATCTTCGACCACTACCGGAGAGAACCGTTGGACTCAATTGTTACTTGGATTCCATTGCGGCGAAGAGCGCCGATGAGCAATGACAGCTGCTCTTCATGATCCTTGCAGGCATTTTCCAAAGCCGGGACTAACTCTTCCTTCCTAATCATCGATTTCCCATACCCTCAGCTGTTTCATCCAAATCTGTCATTCGACTCTACGAGGCGATGGTACGGGCGAAAAGCCGGCCCGACCCAGTACTCTCGCTCACTTCTTTTTCGCTGCGGGAAAGGGATAGGCAAGGTTTAGACTCGGGGATAGGTAAGGTTTAGACTCGGGGATAGGTAAGGTTTAGACTCGAAGGTAAGTGTTTAGAATTTGAAGGCTCGAAGTAACATGCCCTTATCGCTTTAACTTTTGCTCGAAACGCATTGTCTCCTAATCCTAATTGATCGGAAAAGATGAGACCTTGAAAGGTCAAGATTGGAAGTAGAGATCGGACCGAAGGGGGTCACGATTAAGGATTTGACCATGAAAGGTCGAGATGGGAAATCGAAAATTGGACCGAGGAGGTCTCGATTAGAGATTGACCATGAAAGGTCGGGACAAGAAAATCAAAAATCGGACCGAAGAGGTCTCGATTAGGGTTTGACCATGAAAGGTAGGGATAAAGAAAACGGAGATCGGACCGAAAAGATCTCGATTAGGGATTTGACCATGAAAGGTCGGAGATCGGACCGAAAAGATCTCGATTAGGGATTTGACCATGAAAGGTCGGGATGAGGAAAACGGAGATCGGACCGAAAAGGTCTCGATTAGGGATTTCAGAGATAGGAACATGCAATTATGATTACACTAATTGTTCAAGTTTACTTAAAACAATGTCTTTTATTAATCTCTAATTGGTTGGAAAAGGGGTTCTGCCCTTCTTTTTCACAACTACTCTAGATCCTGGATCAGTGGGTTCCGTCACTACGTCTATAAGCCCCTCGTATTCCACCTGTATTTCGACCTCCCAGGGTGGACAGCCCCGGACGAGGGTCCTATAGGGCACGCGGATCGCACCAAGGAGTAAAGCACGCTCCTAACGGGTCTAGCGGGTCATAGGACCTTTCAACGCACGAGCAATGCGGATTATAGTCAAGGCAATACCGGGAAAGTCTCGTCTCTCTGCCTTGACGGAGTTTTGGCAGAGTTTCGCTTGAGCGAATGACATTTTGACTTTTGGTAATGTCCGAGAGAATAATAGGCATGGGTCGGGCGGTAAAAGCCGGATGACACAGTGTCACATTGAACTTCGTTGCATACGCAGTGCGTGAGTCGGAATCGAAGTCAATGCCAGTCAAGATCTTACCAGTTTTTCCTTATCGGAATTTTGGCAGAGCTTCGCTTGAGCGAAAGATCTTTTGATTTTTTGGCAAAGACTCGGTCTTGACTCTTACGCATTCCGTGCGGGTCAAGGTCAATAGTCAATGTCGGAGTCAAGATCCCACCGATTTTTTCCTTGTCGGAATTTCGGCAGAATTTCGCTTGGGCGAAAATCTTGGCTTCCGTTTATGAGCTAAGGCTTGACCTTTACGTGGGTATGCAACTGGGCTATATGACACGGACTAGACCAAAAACCAACCAAAAGTCACGGTTTTTTGAAACGTGTGACACGGTGTGCATTGGTCGGACAGTTTTGCCGCATGGGGAGGTTGGGATGATTCCGTGCGCGCCGGGAGCATCGTAAGGCTGTCCATGGACTGCACTGGAACCACCCTCGGGTTTGAAGGACGTGCGTGCAAAAGTGTACAGGATATATCGGAGTGCGCGTAGTGTGCGGTCTCCTAAAAATGTTCCTTTTGAGTTAAAACAGAGATTTTCATAAATGTGTTTTAAAGGAATGATTTTCGGGACGGGGAAGAATGCAACACATAAGCACGTAAATTTTAAGAGCCCCATCGATCATGGAGCTGAGTAGCCCCAAGCCGCTAGGACTTGCCGGATTAACCATGATTTTCTGGTAGAATTGCACACGAGGTCGCCCGGTCGAGAATCCAATGAGGATTGAGCCGTACGACTGCATGGATCAATTTTCCCGGTTCCACTCCTTTGCTATTTTTCGGGTTGTTTCCCGTTCAAAGTATGCACAGATTCCAAGATGCAAATGATGCAATGCATGGTAAAGAAAGCAAGCACGATTAATGAAATCGGCGATGGGAGTCTAACCCGCTCAAAGGGAAAAGCTTTCTTCTATTTTTTCAAAATTGTTTTTTTTCAAAAAAGGGATACTGGTACGTGGGATTGTTAAACCACCTGGTTATCCCAAGCCCCGGGTTAGGGAGCGATACAGGAAGGGTAAGTGGGGTCCACCTATATACCAAGTATCGACTTTTGTTTTGAAAATGAAGCTTTTCTCCTTTGGTTTTCCCCAGCGGAGTCGCCAAACTGTGAATGTGTGCCCCAAATTTTTGTTTATTGGAATTCACGCGAGTTTGAAGACATCCGAGTTATTTGAAAAACGGAGTCGCCACGCCATTTTGATTACCTCAAAACTTTGAAAAAAAGGTTTTATGGGTTCGGAGGTTAAGTTACCCCTTGGGAAGAACGTTTGGCGTTCACCCAAAGTGCCTTGCCGGAGCAAGTCTCCCGAGATTTCATTAATCGTGTTTGCTTGCGTGCTTTCTTTGTGTGCATGTGTTTGAGAGTAAGGGGGGGAATGTCCCAAGTTATCTTCCGGACGTACAAACCATTTGTTGGTTGTCGCTCGGGATTTCTTGGAATTTATGTATTTGGGATTATGATCCCGTCCTCATCTTATGACTTGTGATCATCGCATTTTAACCTCGGGACCCTCGGGACTTGCGTGATCGAGAGAATGACTCTCTTTTTGGTCAAAGATGAGGTTCTTTAGGAAGGAATGTCCTTAGCCCATCGATCCTACGCTTTAAGACGGTCGAGCTCGTATAGAGGCTTCATACTCATTCTTAAGCGATAATCGGAGATATAGGGTTCAAGGTTATCCTTTCCCTAAAGAAATCATGAACCTTTAATGGAAGGAACGATGCAAAGATGAGAACTTTTACACCGGTCCGTTCCAAGGTTGGGGGAAAGGGGAAATGCATGAAAAATGACTCTTTAATGAAAAGATGACATTTTGGTTTTAGCAAATGATGCTTTTTGATTTAAAGAAATGATCTTTATGCAAATGATGCATAAAGATAGGATTTTTATGCAAATGATGCATTGAAAAGGGGTTTTGATTGCAAAGGATGCATTTTTATTGAAAAAGATTTGATCTTTATATGCAAATGATGCATAAAGATATCATTTTTATTGGAAAATAGGGGTTTTAGGTGCAAAGGATGCACCTTTATGAAAAAGACTACATTTTTATGACAAATGAGGTCTTAATGCATGCAAAAGGGGAAGGGGGTGATAAAGAAATGATCTTTATGAATAAATGCCAAGTCCCAAGCAAGATATATGAATGCAATGAGCAAGTATATCAATTAAAATGCAAGGTTAGGGCGTGCGAGGTTACCAATCGTTTCCTTCGCTTCTTCGGGCGGAGCTAGGAGGAGAGGTTGGTCTTGGATCTTCAAGGAGGAGGGAGGGAGCTTCTTGGCCTTCTTCTTCACCTTCTTGGATCTTGGCAAATCCTCTTGGGAGTATTTCTTCGTATTATGTGTGGTATTGTTGGAAATTGTTGTTTTGAAATGGGTAGAGGAGGGCTCTATTTATAGGCAGTCTGGATAAGGCTAATGAAGCCGTGCGGCTGCAGGCCCTTTGCAAATGAGGCCGTGCGGTCTTATCCATTATGACTCAGCATTCTAGAACCATGCAAGGTGTCATTATTCTAGAACCTTCCCTCCTAATTAAAAAAACGTGTTTCTTAATTAGAAAGGATTCCCTTCAGCCTTTATTTAATTAAAAACGATTCCGAATGTTTCGGAACTGAAGGAATACGAGGGAATTACCGGAAAACTTACCGAAATTGCCGGGAAATTTAACCGGAAGGCATGAGCCAGATTTGGGTACTTACACCGCGGGGACGGATCGAGGAGGAGGGTGTCTGTACCCGTTCCGGAGCAGGCTCCTGCTGCATACAGAGTGGACCCCGATAGATCGGTGAGTGTGCTGACTCTTTTCCATCTTGGCATCTTTTATGTGTTTTTCTCTTTTTGTTGTTGAGTATAAGCGTATTCTTGAGCGTTTCCTTGGCGCTTGTTGGTGCGGAGTCACGGGAGAGCCTATGATATCTTGACTCGCCGTTACGTGGCGATGAGGTCGTTTGCGAAGAAGATGGCTTCGAAGATATCTTGCCGGTCTTCGCGGCAGCGTGCCGGCGTACGAGCCTATGCCTTCGAGGCATTTTGTGGGCGTTCCTCCGCCTAGAGCCGAGCCGGAGCCGCGGCGGGAGGGGCCTTTGAGGCGGCGGCATAGCATGGATGCGGGGCGTCTTCGGGAGGCTGCGGGGCCTTCGAGGGAGCGGCCCTTTTATCGATTCATGCCTCCGCATGGCGCACGGGTGAGGGTTCCTCGAGCCTTCTTTCTTTGATCCTTTCGCCGGATTTGATCCTTGAGTACTTTTCGTGGGAGCCTCGGCGGGTGCTCGGTATTCGACGACGAGGATGTGACGGGCGAGTTCTTGGGATGCCCGACTTCTCTCTGGAGGACCTTGGCGAGGATGATGATCGAGGAGTCCGATTAGTATTCGTTTGCTTTCCCTCTTTTCATATCCCTCTTTTTTTGTTTAGCAACAGAGACATTCGTGGGTATTTTGTAATAAAACACACGTATTTGCATGGCAAACGGCATTTTATTTTAAGATGTAATGTCATTTTTGTGATTCCGGGATTTGTCCTAGAAATGGTTGCTATTATTATTATATTTTTGTGCATGCCACGTGAGTGAGAGTGCGTTTGTGGGTAGTGTATGTTTG
This sequence comes from Adenophora triphylla var. japonica, assembly GCA_022495995.1. NCBI lineage: Eukaryota > Viridiplantae > Streptophyta > Magnoliopsida > Asterales > Campanulaceae > Adenophora > Adenophora triphylla. The sequence goes on from JAFEMH010002902.1 coordinate 10,546, forward strand.
CGGGAATGGCTTTGGGCGAGTGTTTGGGCGGTTTGGAGCAAGGTCTGGCGAGGACGGTGGTTGTTATCTTGTTCTTTGGGGAAATGGGTTCCGTTGGTCTTTGGGGTAGACTCTTCATGGTATCGGCCGTACGCGGCCCAGGGATCGGTTCATGAGAGGGGAAGCCCCGCTTTGCTCACCTTGTGGCTGCGAGAGAGATTTCGAGGCCATGCCGAGAGCTCAGGCGTCGTTTAGCCCGTGGTCATTTGCTCGGCGACCTCTTGTGTTAGATATGGATCGATCCGCACAGGAGAGATGGATGGCACACCTTGGTACGCATCGAGATCCATTTGGTGGGTTCCGCCTTTGGAGGATTGAGACTAGGAGGATCTTGCGGGAAGGGTCCTACGTTGTCGAGTTCCGGGTTTGTCTTGGTCCTCCTTCTATATTCCGTCGCTTGTTTCCGGCGGTTTGGGATGAAGCGGGAGCCTTTGTTGGGGCAGGATGACCTTGCTGCTGCGGAGGTAGTTCCTCTTTGTATGGCGGCTTCGGGTGCCTTCTTGTATTTTACGAGGGTATGGAAGTATTCCGCTTTCCCTCTGTGGTACTCCTTAGACGTCGGGGAGCGTCGTATTGACGACTCGATGCACGGCTTTGGTATGAGCGGCGTGTTAGGGCGATCCCAAGTGGTCTTGGAGAAGCGGCGTGTAGCGATTACAGGACCCGGTTGCCGTAGTAGCTATTGCCTTAGGAGTTCGAAGCACAGTCGACCCTTTGGATGTGACGGGAGACACTTTGTTTGACTACGAGACTAGAGTTGGCCGGCGACGGGGAGAGGTCCTCTTTGCGGACTCGCGGGGAGGAGATCCGAGTCGAAGCACGGGCGAATGAAGCCACGAGAAGCTCTTGGATTGTTTGACTCTACGGGGAGGACCCCGGATCTCGGGCGAGAGACGCGAGTTGGTTCACGTGAAGCGAAAGAAGACTCGCGGGGACGAGGAAGAAAGGAAAGAATGGCGAGGGACAAGCGCGAGATGGCGCGGAATGACCTCCTAGGTATCCATTCATTGCATTTGCAAACACATTATTTGTTAAATGTATTAAAAATTTGTCTTTTAGCATGTTGTGAACTTGAGAGTAGACCGTGCTTGAACTCATCAAGAAATGTTGTAACCGTTAGTGATTTGTGATTTACTTTTAAAGCTTTATCGAGACGCAAGATCTTTTGTTTGCCTTTGCTTCTGTTGTGCACTTTGTCGGCGTCCATCTTTGAACTTTTCTGTTGCCTTATGCGGGCCCGAAGCGATGCAGGCCACGGCGGCAATCCCCTTTGCTTAGGCTTTGTGCTTGGCTGAGAGGTTGAATGCTCCCCTGACAAGTCGTTCTGACGGCCTTTTTCGTAGCTTCCTTGCCGCTTGTTGGCGTTGGGCTCTTGACCTCAATTTCGCAGCTTCTGCTTGAGCTTCTTTTGTTTTTTCTTTTGTGAGCCCTTGCTCGAGCTCTTTTTTGTGAGCCCTTGCTCGAGCTCTCTTTTTTTATATATTTTTTTGTGAGCCCTTGCTCGAGCTCTTTTTTTTTTTTGAAGCGCGTGAGGCGAAGGCAAGCCCTGGCTTGGAAGCGGACATGAGTCGGTCGTTTGATCTTTGAGTGACCCTCGGATGTCCTTTGATGTTGCCGCCGTCGTTTGACTTGGTCAAGGTATTTGGCTGGGCGTGTTCTTGAAAAGTGCGTAGCTTGATGGAGGTCTTGATTGACATTCAAACTTTTGACTTTTTGTGTATTTTTAGACCGGACCAATTAAGGTTGCCTACGTTCCCCCGGACTAGAGGGCTCAGTGCACGTAGTTCGACACTACATGGAGTGCCAAGAGATGCCTGTTGTTCTTCTTCGGGCGAAGTATCTGCGAAGTTTGCTTAGTTATTTGGATTCATGAAGGGATTGCCGTCTAGGTGCAGTAGTTTCATGGCGCCTCAGGAGAAGATCTTTTGAACCACGAAAGGGCCGATCCATGTGGGTTCCCATTTTCCCGGTGGGTTGGTTCGAGTGGGAGGCTTTTCTTTGAGTACAAGGTCACCTTCCACGATGTCTCGGGATTTGACTTTCTTGTCGAAAGCTCTAGCCATCCTGCTTTGATAGGCTCGGACGTGTTCCATGGCCTTTAGTCGTCGCTCGTCTAGCGAGCCAATTCGTCATGTCGGCTTCGGAGCCATTCAACTTCGTTGATGTCATTTTCAGCGGCACTCGGAGTGAGGGAATTTCCGGCTCGATGGGAAGGGCTGCTTCCATCCCGTAGGTCGGGGCAAATGGGGTTTCTCCGTGGGCATTACGGCGATGTGCGGTAGCCCCAAAGTGCAAGGTGCGGCTTCTCGGGCCAATCTCGTCCTCGGGTGGTCATTTTCGGATGATCCGTTCGAGGGTTTTGTTTCTTGCTTCCACGGCGCCGTTTGTTTGTGGCCGGTAGGGAGAAGATTTGTGACGTGTGATCTTGAATTCAGACGGCGATGCAGTCGAATTCCCCTTCGAAGTGTGAGCCGTTGTACGATATGACCTCATTTGGGATGCCGTATCGGCGAGATGATGTTTTCTTTAAGGAAATGCGCGACCTTCTTGGAGGTGAGTACCTTGTAGGACTTGGCTTCGACCCATTTGGTGAAGTAGTCGATGGCTACTAAGATGAACTCGTGGCCGTTCTTTGCTGGCGGAGCGATTTTCCCGATGACGTCAATTCCCAGTGGCAAAGGGCGAGGTGTAGTCATGCGGTAGAGATCGTGGGGTGGTAGATGATTGAGGTTGGAGAACCGTTGGCACTTGTCGCGGCTTCGGACAAAGTGGATGCAATCTGCCTCCATGGAGATCCGGTAGTAGCCCATCACGAGAATGATTTGCATCGGGGCTCACGGCGTTCATGTGGGGACCGCAAGCCCCATTGTGGACTTCGTTCATGAACTTGTTTGCTTCTTCTTGGCGATGCGGCGTAGGAGTGGCCCGTGGTAGCGTTTCTTGTATAGCATGTCCCAGGGATGACGAAGTGAGAGGCGAGGCGTTTTAGGGCCATGATGCTCTTGGTTTTGACCCCTTACGTGTGTGGGTCTTCCTTGTTCATGAAGGTGGTTTCCCGCTCTTGAGGTATTGGAAGATACGGTTTGTCTTTGGAAATGGCGTCGGACTTGCGTCTCTTTGGCTCTTCGGCAATCTTGCAAATCGTTGTGATTAAAACCTTCTCGGCGGCTTGGGCCCGGTTTTCTCTCGTTTGACAACATGCTTAAAGATGTGCTTAATGTATTGTTCGTTTAATGTGTACGCTTCTTTATCAAGTGAATCGTTATTAGCTTGTTTGTGTGTTAGTTAATTTATCGGTTGTTAAAGATGCAATGAGAGATACTCGGAAAGATCGAAGCATTCATTAAGAGCATACGGGAATACATTATTGGCAATGAGTTCGTAATCTTACGGCGTGAGGCCATCGGATGACTCGAGAGACTCAAATTCAAAGCTAATGGACTCGGGATGAGTTTTGACACTAGACTCTAGGACTCGAGGGTCGGACCAAGTTGTTCGATCATGTCCTTTTTGCGCGGTGGAGTCGGAGAAAGTGGCCCGGTTATTGAGTGGCAATGAGCTTGATAGGAGATGGGGCTTGAAGGGCTTTATGTCACCGTTCCCGATCATTGCTATCACGAGTTATCGAAACAAAATCGATTAGATCGGCATCTCGATTTCTTCTTTGAAGAAGCGAGTGGAAGCGGTGGCTCGTCCCAAGCATCGCCTGCGGAGTCTTTTGCTTTTGTCTTGGTCATTACTAGCTCGAATGCGGACTCGTCCCGTTTGTTGAAGGCGGGAGTGTTGACGAGAGAGTTTTCGAGTTCTTACGCCAAAGAGGGGTTTTCCCGAACCAAAATTCATTGTGAATAGTGGTGGTTGTGGATCTCGGCGAGGGCGGTGTGTCGAGGAATGCTCTTCGGACGGGATTTGGCTTGAGGCCTCTGAATCTTGCCGAGGTTCTGCTGGAGCTTGTCCATGGTTGTCGGCCGGCTTTGTTTGGCGGCGATCAGCTCTGTTCTCTTTTCTGAATCTTCTTCCGAGTTGCCGGCCTTCCTTGTGAAGTACTTGGTCATGTCGAAGCTGTAAGGACGAAGATCGGAGATGGCTTGCAAGCCTCTTTTGTTATCTGTGGAGTGTTTTCGTGCAGCTCGCTTGTCCTCCGCAATGTGTTCGGGAGTAGGAGAGTATCCCAGGCCGTGCAGGGTATTCTGTTCTTTGATATTGATGATCTGTTGAGTGCCCTGATGGCGTTTTCCCAAACCGAGCCCCGGGATGTAGTTCATGTGCTTCATCATTTTCATCGGGGGAGGGATCTTGTCCCAAATCAAAGGCAAATCTATGTGGCACACTTGGGCCTTTGGGCTTTCGATGGTGAACCCTGTGAGCATCATGCCGTCATCATCGTGTTTGATCTCTAAAACCGGGACGCCGTTGGTGTCGGTCCTTTCAGTGACTATGCTGTCGCCGTAGATGATGGTCAGATCTGTTCCTTGGATGAACTTTACGCATTGATGGAGAGTAGATGCCACCCCATTGATCTGATGTAGCCAAGGGCGTCCCAAAATGGCAGTGAAGGTGATCGGGATGTCGATGACTTGGAAATCTGTCGGGACCATTTGTTTTCCAAACCAAAGGTTCAAGGTGGCTATTCCCAGGCGGGCGGGATGTTGAGTCGTATGCCTTGATTGCACAGTCGAGGGTTTTAGATCGGTTGCTTTGATCCCTAGCAAATCCATCATTTTGGTGGAAGGACGTTCGTGGATGATCCCCATCTACCAACACCCGGGAGACGGCGCTCGTCCGGTTGAGCTGTTATGTAGAGAGGCTCGTTGTGGTCGGCCCAAATTTTGGAAGATCGAGCTCTGTGAAGGTGATGATATTCTTTGTAATTGACGTTGCCAATCATACGAGCTGCTTCATCGGGTGTCCTTTGTGATGGGAACCGTAGTGCAGGCCGAGCTTTCTTCCAACTTGAGCTTGTGCGGGTAAGATGAAGTGAGTAAGGACCGGAGCGAGATGTTAGCTGAGTGCGCTTGAGGCGTGTCAAGACGGGATCTTCAACCTTTGGGTCCAAGGTTTCGGCTTCTTTGGCGTAGGGTCCCTTTTCGGTTCGTGGCTCGGGTATGGGTGGCCTTTTGTCTGTCAGTGGAGGATTCCTGGGATTTGGCCAGGAACGTGTCGAGAACATTCACCTCTGGACTTATGGTTTTGCTTGTCTCTCCGTTTACGGAGTGGGAGGAGCACGATTGGCGTAAGGCCGGGCTGCGCATTTCAATTCGTTGGCTGTCATGGCTTTTCTTGAAGCATCAATAGTGGCTTTGAGATCTTCCCAAGACGGGGTTGGATTATCTGGACCTTCGGGCCTTCGGTGGCGGTGCGGCTCGTCCCGGTGATCATGGAGCAAACATTGCCGTGGCCACAGTGCGAGAACTAAGTGGGGAGATTTCTTGGAGTAGATGACATAGTAGTCAAACTTTCTGAGGGTTCTCGAGGGTTCGGCCGTGGGATCACCGATTCATACCTCTTTTTCGGTTTTTGTTGAGAAGATAGCTTCTTCTTTCGTCGAGGACGGCCCTCGTTCATTGCATCCTGGAATTCCATTTCCGGACAAGCACTTCTGTCGCGAGGCGTCCCACCGAGATGTGTTCGTTGTTCGGCGGTGGTACGGGACCTCGGGAGGCTGGATGGGCGAGCTTTCCTCGGGAAGGTCTTGTGGCCTTACGTCATAAGCTTGCATGGCTCGTACGAGGGTAACGGAGTTGACCTCGGGAGACAATGAGAGATGTTAGAGGCTGTAGGAGCTTGATCATGGCTTAGGAAGCCCCGAGGTAGTTGGGTGGCTAAGGTTCGAAGTGGTGCATGGCACCTTCGATCCGAGCTTGTTGCTCACCTTGACGTTTCTCAATAGCCATGAGGACTGCCAAACTTCTTCCAATGTTGGGAAATTTCTTGGGGTAAGGTCCCGTTCTCATCGTTGTTATCCAGCGACTTGGCCATGGGGAATTGACGGTATCACTGGTGACGAGAGGTGGGTAGGACCTTGCTTTGTTTTGACTTGGGAGACGGGTTCCGGGTACTCTCGACCACTCTCTGTTAGGTTTGGAGGGGTGATGGGCAAGGTTTAGACACGGGAATGGCCTAACGGGATAGAAGGGGAAAGCTCACGTGGCATGCGGTTTCCGTTTCTTTTATTTTTGATTTTTTTTTGTTGTTTTAATTTACTTAAAACATGTTTTCTCGAGAATCCTAGGTAGGTTGGAAAAGATTGCTCTTGTTTTCGCAACTATGCTAGATCTGGGTCGATGGAGACCATACGTGCGGCTATAAGCCCCTCGTTTTGCACACAGTATTTCGACTTCCCGGGGTGGACGGCCCGGGCGAGGTCCTATAGTGCAAGCGGTTTCCACCGGCCTAAAAGAAAAATCGAACCTAAGGACCGAGCTGTCATGTTCGTTTTGATGCGTTAGCCATGTGAATAGTGAACCGAGCCGACGGCTGAGTCAAGATCGAGTCGAAGTTCGGCATGACCTCTCTTTACCTTGCTTGCGCAAGGGATGCGTGACGTTAGGCGTTGGGTGGGTCATATCGTCATGGGCGACGTATCAAAGGCGTGATGACATGGTGTCATGCGAGCATGGATGTATATCGGGACGGAACATCGTGCAGGTGTAGCTTCGGAAATCAAGATCGAGTCAAGATTTTAGCATGACCTTTCATCGCTTTGCTTGCGCGAGGATCTTGAGTTCCGAGCCTTGACTCGAAAAATGGCCGGCATGGTATATGTATCCAGTGTATGACACGGGATGGTAAAAACCAACCGAGTGCGGACGAGTGTGACTCAAGACTCAAACGTGCGGGGTTGACGCTTGGCTAGGATGGGATGTTTGGAATGATCCCGTGCGCGCCCAAGAGGCCTAGGAAGACCAAACGGCTGGCGAGACCACTCCGGGTTAAGGGTTGTAGTGTGCGGTGTATCCGAGGCGACGGTGCGCGTAGTGTGCGGTGTAACCGAGGCGACGGTGTGAGTAGAGTGCGGTGTAACCGAGGCGGCGGTGCGCGTAGTGTGCGGTCTCTAAAATTCTTTTACGAGTAAAATAGAAGTTTTTTTTTTGAAGAATTTTAAATGTATGCACGAGATGTATATTGATGCATTTTTTTTGTATTTTTATTTTTTGTAAAATAAAAACGAAGCACGTGCACACACACACAGTTAAAGGAAGGGGTAAAATGAAAGTTTGACCCTCATCATCGTTTTAAAAATCTTTTGTTTTGTTTAAAAGATTTTAAAACAAAAATTCCCAATGAGTCGCCAACTGAAATTACCCGGATCCGAGAGGCAGCGCGTTCGCGCCCCGGCATCTGGCATCTTTCGCGTTGGAGCGGTTTAGTCTCGCCGTTTTTGTTTTTGTAGAGTCGCCACGCCGTTTTTATTAAGCCCAAAACATTGAAAAAGGGCATCAGTTTAAAGATAATTTTAAACAGTTTTTGTGTGATGAGATTTTTGAGTTCGGAGGTCAGATGACTTCCCGGGAAGAGAATATTAGAATATTAGAGCTCACCCGAGTAGCCTCGTAAAACGAGTCTTTCGGATACCCCTAATATCCTTTAAATGTTGTGTGTGTGTGTGTGTGCTTTTTAAAAATGCATGCTGTATCGGATGTCTACATTGTATGCTATGTATGGAAATGTATTGAAATAGTATAGGAAGGAAGCCTTACCAATGTTGGTTCGTGTCTGTCTTCCGTGGGGAATAGTGTTTGAGGTCGGAGTAGCGTTCGGTACGGATCGGGATTGCTTCGGGGAGATGCCGGTTGTCCGCGGACGAGTTTCGCGTGAGTTGAGGTTGCGAGGCTGCGTTCGGGCGAGAGGTTCGGCGTGCGTGGGGATCGTCGGGATCACTCGGGCGAGAGGTTCGGCGTGCGTTGTGGTGGCGAGTCACTCGGGCGGAGTTTCGGCGTGGTTTGGGATCGTCGGTTTGACTCGGAAAGAGCCGGGACAGGTGGAAAGACCGAGCGAGGCCTCGGAGTACCACGAGGGGCCTCGAGTACCTCGAGAGTGCCTCGGGGCGGCGCGGGAGCGTCTCGGGAGCGCTCGGGGAGGCTTCGGAGCACCACGAGGGAGCTCGGAAGGCCTCGGAAGGATCCGAAAGGGGCGGGAGTGCCTCGAGAGGACTTAGAGGGGAGCCAGAAGGCTAAGGGAGGAAGAGAGAAGAGGGAGGTGTGTGAAAATGAGGAGGGGGAGCCCTCTATTTATAGTAAAAATTTCGGAGCAAAGAGGTCCGTACGGACCTTCTTAGTTATCCAGAATTTTGGATTTCCTCGATTTGAGGGAATCTGCAATGATGGAGAATATTCTGGAATGATGATGTCCCCCATGCAAGAAGGTCCGTACGGACCAACTCAGCATGCAAAGAGGTCGTACGGACCAACCATGCATTTGGGTAATCATTTCTTCCGGGATTTGAGGGAATATTGTGGACTTTAAGGGGATTTAGTAATCATTGAAACAAAGAGGTCCGTACGGACCTTAATTGCTTTTCTGATTTCCTGAAAATTCCCAAAAGGTCCTTTTGTCCCTTTTTATCCCAGAAAGGCTCCTCCCTTGGTTTGGTTGGGGGTTTGAGAGGGTTTTGAGAGGGTTTTGAGAGGGTTTTGAGTGCCGGAGGTCTCCGAGACTGCGTTGATGAGTCTGCGGAGTTTCCCGTGTGTTTGAAAGGGGGTGATCCAGATTGGGGTACTTACAGCCGGGCCTTGGTTGAGGCGGCCGCATGATCAACCGAAAACAACACCTCCGTGGGAACAACTTGAGGCGCCCGCATCACTACAAATGGGGCGTCCGCCTGGAAAGACGAGAGGAACTCCATACTTAGCCCATCTTGAGGCGTACGCCTGATTAGGAGGGAGGCGGCCGCCTGGTCTTCAGGGTCGTCTCCTGCATCATAATCCCTTTGCTTTTATCATCTAATTTTCATTTGGTGAGAAGTACTCCTCTACCAAATTTTGATTAGGGTATTATTTTGATATTTTATAGTTTGATTAGCTTATTGTATATATAGATTAGGGATAATTTTAATCCAAAAATAATATTTCTTTTGATTAATAAAAATTTGGAGCGTTGCTCATTCTTGTTTTGAAAGCTGAGGTTTTTTTTATGCACGATTCAACGAGAATTGAATATCTCTTATTGTTAATTGTGCGCGATTCAACATTTTTTGATTTATCTTGTTACTTTTGCTACGTTACTATCCCACTGTAAGTTGTAAAGGTTTAAAATGAAAATTTTATGATATTTTTTAATCAATGATATGCACTTGTAATACTCACATCAACTAACCACTTATGATTCCATATCCCACTTATAATTATTAATCCCTCTGTCTCAAAATGAATGGGAAATTTTTTGAGTTTTCCCTTAATCAAGAGTAAATTTAAATTTTTTTATTTTTTATTTTAGAACAAAGGGCGTATTCCACTATCTATACCAAAACCACCCTGATATTACATATTTCTTCAAACTTCTCATGTGTGAAGATTTTTTTTGCAATTTGAAATAAAACTAAAGGAATATGAAGAGATTTGTCACAAAGAGGGTCAAATAATATCATATTGCAAATTTTACAACAAGTAAAAAAGGGTTGAAATGGAAAAAAAAAATATTTTGTGTGTATTTTAATAATTTGTATGTGCTAAAATTTTAGGAAAAAAAATAGTTTTTTCCAAAGTTTAGGAAAAACGGGGCTTTAAAGCAGGAGAATAACGCTCGGTAATAACACGGTTTGCGTCGGATTCACACGTATCGACTCTTTCGATGCCGATAGCGAATGCGGTATTCCTGGTATTCCTTAAGTAGGACAAATTGTGATTGCATGTGCTTACATTAAACATTCATCATCACACATGTAAATGTAAGTTAACTGACCCAACAAATTTAATTTAAAGAAATCTTCACTTTCAAAGAAAAGCAATCCACTAGTACCAGGAGTCGATTTTGAATTGACATAAAAGCTTGGAATTTGCAAGGCGTGGATTGGTGGGTGTAACCCTTCCTTTCCTATTTTTTTTTAGAAACTGAGTAACAATTAGCGTGTGATTAAGTATCGGTTAGTATATAAAAGAGTGCCGATCAGTGTATAATAAAGTGTTAGTGGTGTGTAATTGAATGCCAATGCATGTGTCGAGTTCCAGTGAGTGTGTTTATAAATGTCAGTGTATTTGTTTACGATGCCAATATTTTACATAAAAAAATTATCCTAGCACTAACACTCTTTTATCTGCGTACTGGCACTTAAACACACATGCACTACACTTTTTTACACCAATACTATCACTATTTTATACTAATACTAGCACTCCTTTACAATAAAATTGTTATTTTTTTATACTAACACTCTCAATAACACTCGAAGGGGCACTCTTTTAACATTACTTGCTGACACTTTTTAACACAATTATCGGCATTTTTTAACACCACCAAATAATGCATGTACTGGCATTCGACTACACATACACCAGCGCTCATTAAAAGTGTAATGACTCTCAATCACTCACGTGTCGGCAGGGGCGGAGCCAGGAATTGTCCGAGGGGGGGGGGCAAGATTGAAAAAAAAAATTTGGGTCAGACATGTAAAAAATGGGTCGGATCCATGAAATACAATGTATTTTAGTTAAAAATGTAAAGAATTAAGAAAGTTAACAAAAATGATAAAAGTAAGTAATTCAAAGAACGATTGAAATAATGTTGAAGTATTTAACGCAAACAATTTATTAAAATATATTACTCGTACAAAAAAGAAATTCAAATTTGCTAATTAAACTTGGGATAATAGGAAGAAAGATCAAAAACAAAAAAAAAATGGAAAAAGCCTAACTAATTAATTAAGATTGAAAAAATGTGAGAAAATTAGGAGAAAGAGAAAAACAAAACTGTTAAGAGAAAGAAATGGAAAGAGAGAGAGAATAGCAAAGATGGAGGACAAATAAAAGAGTGCGTCTGCTGAGAAACGCGTTTCTCCATAACTATGGAGAAACGTGTTTTTCATAGCCAGAAGCTTTACATTTGATAACCAGAAAAAAAAAACCCAAGGCCAAGACCAAAAGCTTCTGGATATCCAGAAGCTTTGCATTTGATAGCGTAAGCTTTGCGATTGATATCCGAAGCTTTGTATTTGATAGCGAAGGATGTGAAATGTATATCCAGAAAAAAAAAACCCAAGGCCAAGACCAAAAGCTTCTGGATATCCAGAAGCTTTGCATTTGATAGCCGAAGTTTTGCGGTTGATATCCGAAGCTTTGTATTTGATAGCAGGAAAGATGTGAAATGTATATCCTAAAGCTGTTAGGTGCATATCCGAAAAGCTTAGGTGCATATCCAGAAATGTGTTAGGGCATATCCAGAAAGTGCTATTGAAGGTTTGTTGATATCCAGAAACCTTCAAGTGTATATCCATAAACATTTTGAAGGTTTCTGGATATTCATTTGAAGGTTTCTGGATATCACTTTCATAGGTTTCTGGCTATCTAGCTCATTGTCGCGCGACATGTCGGGACCCGTTTCTCCATAACTTATGGAGAAACGCGTTTCTCCCTAGATTTTGTGCAAATAAAATTAATTGAAAATGTAGGTAGCAGGACTTGAACATGGGTTTAAAAGGAAACACCAAAGGCTTTAACTTCATCTCATCTATTACTGAACCACACCATTCACTAGTTTTAATCTTGAAGTTAATTATATATAACAAAAAAATATGGGGGGGGGCAAAAAAAAAAAATTCACCGCACTCCGCCGCTAAATGCCCCCAGCTCCGCCCCTCAGTTACACATACACTGACATTCTTTAACATACACTCTTACTAAGCACTCACACACCGACACTTTTTAAAACATAAACTAGCACTCTTTAACATGAATCGACACTTTTAAACATTTACACTTGCAATATCTAACACTACCACTAGCACTATTTAATACAATTAGTGACACTTTGTATCTAACTTCAAAGCTCACTCTAATTAAAATTATGGCAAAAGAGTTGCTACATTTTTATATCAATACTGACACATTTGAACACACAAACTGGCATTCTAACATACACGCACTAGTTATTCAAAACATATACATTGGTTGTCCAAACGCATGTATTAACTGTATAAAATACCTGTATTGGTTGTCTAAATTACATACACCGGCAATCTAAAATATAATTAATTGGCAATCTAAAATACATTAAAATATGCGCACCGTATGAATGAAACCCATGCCCAACCTTACAATTGGGTTTGATGGCCCAATATAACCTAACTACCTATGATGGCCCATCACCTGAAAGTTGAAAGCCATTTTGTCCGAATTTTTTCTCAAATAATACATTTTTAAAATTTTATTTATCAAAGTGACCTACTGTTCAAACTTTTTCCCAAAATGTCCCATTTTCTGAAAACTCGCTACACCGTGTAGCGAGTTTAAAATTTTTCAATTAAAATCGCTACACAGTATAGCGATTTTAAATTTGCTAAATTTTATTTAATATTTATGCTTAAAAAAAAAAAAAAAAAAAACCAAATTTGAAATCGCTACAGGGTGTAGCGATTTCAAATATTCACAAAAAAGCCAAACAAACAAAGTTACGTACACTATTATGATATGAGTATATAATAATAACTACTTCCTCCGGCTCTAAATTACAAAATAATAACATAAAAATTATATATTAATAAAGAAAATTAAATAGGAATATTATTTTTTTCATCTCAAATAAATATTTTAAAAAATGTACTTTTATAAAAAAATATTTTTCATTTCAAAAATAAATATTACTTTCGACTCAAAATGAATAACCAAAAAATAATACTACATTTTTTGTCCAAATAAATGAGCATTACTTCCTTCGTCTCAATGAATATTTTATAAAATAATACTCTTCATTTGCCTCAAAAATTAATATCATATTTTGAGACGAAGACACTAACATTACAAATATTAATTTTAGAAATGAAAAATTTATAAATAGGACAACCAATAATATAAGTATATACTCCCTCCGTCCAGCTAAATTTTTTATTTAATATTTATGCTTAAAAAAAAAAAAAAACAAATTTAAAATCGCTTTAGCGATTTCAAATATCCACAATACTAAGCCAAACAAAGAAAGTCCTTACTTAAAGTACTTACTTACTTACGTACTTACTTACGTATCGCTATATATAATAATAACTACTTCCTCCGACTCTAAATTACAAAATAATAATATAAAAATTATATATTAATAAAGAAAATTAAATAGAAATATTATTTTTTCTATTTCAAATAAATATTTTAAAAAATGTACTTCTATAAAAAAAATTCATTTCAAAAATAAATATTACTTTCGACTCAAAATGAATAACTAAAAAATAATACTACATTTTTATCCAAAAAAATGAGCATTACTTCCTTCATCTCAATGAATATTTTAAAAATTAATACTACTTCATTCGCCTCTAAAATTAATGTTTGTAATGTTAGTGTCTTCGTCTCAAAATATGATATTAATTTTTGAGGCAAATGAAGAGTATTATTTTATAAAATATTCATTGAGACGAAGGAAGTAATGCTCATTTATTTGGACAAAAAATGTAGTATTATTTTTTGGTTATTCATTTTGTGTCGAAAGTAATATTTATTTTTGAAATGAAAAATATTTTTTTATAGAAGTACATTTTTTAAAATATTTATTTGAGATGAAAAAAATAATATTTCTATTTAGTTTTCTTTATTAATATATAATTTTTATATTATTATTTTGTAATTTAGAGCCGGAGGAAGTAGTTATTATTATATACTCATAGTAGTGTACGTAACTTTGTTTGTTTGGCTTTTTTTTGTATATTTGAAATCGCTACACCCTGTAGCGATTTCAAATTTGGTTTTTTTTTTTTTTTTTTTTTTTTTTTAAGCATAAATATTAAATAAAATTTATTAAATTTAAAATCGCTACACCGTGTAGCGATTTTAATTGAAAAATTTTGGGAAAAAGTTTGAACAGTAGGTCACTTTGGTAAAAAAAAATTTAAAAATGTATTATTTGAGAAAAAATTCCATTTTGTCCCCCCAAGTCTCAGCCATTTAATTAGGCCATCCATTATTCCCTAATCCATATATTAAATTATGTGAGTAATCAGTGAGTAGTTAAGAGTAGGGGTGTGATCGGTACGGTTTGGCTCGGTTTTAGGCTAAAATCGTTACCGAACAAAAAGTATTCGGTTTCTAATTTTAACAAACCGTCACCACTCGATTTTAGCTCGGTTCGGTGTAGTCGGTTTTCAGCTTCGGTAAGTGTCGGTTCGGTAACATTCGGTCTTAAAACCAATCCACCAAAACAACACACACAATTCTCACATTTGTATAAAAAAAAAAAATCCCAGAGGGTATTGGCAGAAATAGAAATTGATCACACTCCCATCGATTTAAATAGATGTTAATAATTGTCAAAATAACAATTCTAATAATTCATCCAATCCCGATTTCAAAAAGTAAAATTAAAAATTCATCAAAAATTCAAAAGATGACAAACATGAAAACACAGCTTCAGTGAAACAAATATGAAAACACAACTTTAGTTCAACTGTTCCAAGTAAATGCAAGGCACCAGCTAAGCCTAAACACAGCTTTAGTTCACTGCGATGAAGGCGATGGCGATGCGATATTGTGAATTGCGATCAAGCGTCAAGTGATGGGGGAGGCGGCGAATATGAGGCGTTAGGCTGGTTAAACTTTAAAGGATATTTAATTTGGCTAATTGGCCAAATTAAAGGATATTCAAGACTTTCAAGCGATGTGAGGTACTGAGGTTAAAGGATACTCCCTCCGTCCCGCTGATTACTTCACCCTTTTGGCTCCGGCACGCAAATTAAGAAAGTGGGTGGGAAGAAAAAATGTTGTGAGTGTAATTTGAAAATAGGAGAGAGAATGAGTGGAGGGAATAGTAAATTATAATGGTGTTGTGAGTATTAAAATAATGTAGGAGAGAGAATGAGTGGAGGGAATAGTAAAGATTCCTTTGCCAAAAAAGGAAAGGTGAAGCTTTCAATGGGACGCCCAAAATGGCAAAAAGTGAAGTTATCAGCGGGACGGAGGGAGTATTTATTATTTAATTTGGCTAATTGGCTTTGACTTTGACAAGATTTACTAAATCTTGTAAATCTTGAAGATAATTTTTATTTATTTAATATATATGGAAATTGAATAGATGTAAAATTATAGTAAATATTATGAATATTTATTATTTAGAAGCATATCGGTACGGTTCGGTGTGAGTAATCGGTGTGAAATAATGTATCCCAAACCGAACCGATATGTTCGGTTTTTCAATATTTCATAAATCGTACCTATCCAATTAACCGTTGGTACGGTTTTTCGGCGTCGATTTTTTCGGTTTTATTCGGGTATTTTCGGTTTTTTGATTTTTCTGCTCACCCCTAGTTAAGAGCAATTCATTCAGATTTCCATCGCTGTTAGAATGTTAAGAGGAGGGCGTCGACTACCCTCATTCCCGGTTTAAACTTAATTGTGCGTTATCAAAAAAAAGAATTTTTTTTTTTTCATATTGTTTAGGAAAAACTGATTTTTTTATTTTTAGAGATCAACTCTTTATATATATTATGTACTACTCCCTCCGTCTCAATCTAAATGTTTCAAAATGGGTTCGGCGCGGGAATTAAGGAAAGTGATGTAAGAAAGAGAAAAAATTTAAATGTTATGAGTATGAAAAATTAAATAGGAGAGAGAATGAGTGGGAGAAATAGTTAGGAGAGAGAATGAGTGGGTGAAATAGTAAAAAAAAAATTCCTTTTTTGGGTTGAGACATTTTAAATGGGACACCCAAAAAGAAAAGTTGAGATATTTAGATTGAGATGGAGGGAGTAAAATAACATTTTTTTAAAAAAAAAATCTAAAAATTAAAGGAATTGAATGACCTTTATAACCCTTAAATGTGGTTTAGCCACTAGTCTTAACCAGATTCATATATCCCAATTCATTCTCCTTTGCTCTAATTTTAATTTGGTAGCAAGTAGTCAAGTAGTCCCTAGTCCCAATTCAAACGATGGGCCTGAAAATTGAGAAAAATAAACTTAATATTGTAAGTAAAAAAATAAGATTAAAAAGAGAAACTGAAATACTCCATAAAATAATAAATAAAAAGTGGTTATGTGTATAAAAATAAGACTCATTTGTTATTCTTACAATAGAAACTACTCCCTCCGTCCCCACAATTGTTTTCCATTTTTTGTCAAGCACGCAAATTAAGAAAATGGGGGGAAGAAAAAATGTTGTGAGTTTAATTTGAAAATAGGAGAGAGAATGAACGGAGAGAATAGTAAATTATAATGGTGTTGTGAGTATTAAAATAATGTAGGAGAGAGAATGAGTGGAGGGAATAGTAAAAATTTCTTTGCCAAAAAAGGAAAGTGGAAGCTATTAACGGGACACTCAAAATGACAAAATGGGAAGCTACTATTGGAACGGAGGGAGTATTTACCTACTTTTTTTTTTTTTACATTACTTTTTATAATCACATTTTTTTTTAACTTTTATATCCAATCAAACTAAAAACATTAAACTATAACGAATGAACGGAGTAATTATTTTCAAGTATAAGCATAATGGTCAAAAGAAGTGCTAAAAATGGGAATAAATGCTTTGGAGTGAGCTGGAGACAGAAATAACAAAAAAAAATTCATCCTTCCTCCTCTAGGGAAGTGTCGGCACAACAATATAATATGCCTACTTTCCGACAATCCTAAAGGAATTACATAAAAATACCTCTCTGCAATTAGGATGGAAATGGTATAATTCATTGCTATAATTTTTCCAACAAAATTATATACTCCCTCCGTCTCATTCGACTTATGATTTTATCTTCTGGTATTGGAATTACGAAATACTATTATAATAAAATGAGAGAAAATGAGTGAAAGAGGTGTTGTAAGTATGAAAAGTAAAATATGAGAAAGAATGAGTGGGAGAAATATTAAGGAAATTGTTGTTGTGAGTATTACAAGCAAGTTATATAAAAATAATATAAGTTCATCATTTTAAAATGTAGTCGAGTGAAACGCTTAATTAAAATGACAAATTGTTATAAGGTAGATGGATCAGAGGGAGAGAGTAGATATTTGTCCACAACCGCTTGATCAAAAATCCCTTTCTGGCATTAATAGTTATCACGAACCTAACCATAATTGAGAGAAGAAATGTTGGACTTTAGCACTTAAGAAAAGGGGGGTTTTCTTGGAAGCTAGTTAGTAGATGGATAGTAAAATGTAACCCTACATTACATGTCATTTTTGGTGTGAGCCAATAGAATAGATGGGTAGTGGTTGGATTGTCATTTTCTCAATCATGAAAAAAAATCTAAAAGTATAGCTAGCTTAGCTGTGCTATAGTTGGCTTCACAACCAATTTACGTAATTCTGCATTCATGGGAAAAATTCCTTTTCATCACATTGTATATTGGTATTTTGGATTTTATAATTAAAAAATAATAACACAAAATTTTTGTCAAAATTCATCACAACAACGAGTCCATGTTTATACTCCTCTCATTTGAAAATATATAAAATTAATCGGGCATAAAAATTAAGCCTAGTGCATAGTAAAATAATTATTGTGAGTATAAAATATGATGTAAGAGAAAGAATATGAGGTAGAAAATAGTAAATAAATAATTATTATTAGTATAACAAGTGAGTGTAATGAATAAATAATTATTTAAATTTACTACTTATGTCTTTTTAAATAGGACACTTAAAATTGTTGGAACTTGTGTATGGCTTCTTTAAGACTTAACGGAAAAACTGACAGCAAAAGTAACGGAGATTGAAAAACAAACGAATTCAAGTCGAGTCTCGTATTTAATACAATCTCCGTAAGAGTTATTTGTCCCGCACTGGTGCTTACGGTTGTATGACAAAACTCTAGTAAGATAAAACGACTTACTATTAGTTATAAGGAGCACTCCAATATAACTAATCTAACGAACAACACAAGATTTTAGAACTTTGGACTTGAAAGATTGAATGCAACAATATGCAATGATTTGAGTATGTTAATCTATCTCTCTAGAGGGTAAAAGGCTCAGAATGACTGTATATGTTAATTGAAATTCGGAGGAAAACTATTTAAAGAAAGTTAAAGGGTTCATGGTTGTTCACTCCAAGAGGTGCCAAAACCTGCTCGTATTCTCGTAAGAGCGCAGCGCGCCGCTCTTGCCTTGCGCGACCGCGCTGGCATGCCGAGATCAACCCCATGTTTTACTTAATTCAGCGCGGCCGCTCTAGGCTGGAGCGCGACCGCGCTGAAGCCCAGAAAATTGCCTCTTCGAACAGTTGCGATTGATCAATCAGTCCAAGCATGTTTTGGCTAATTCAAATCAATTTTAACCCTTTATTTAACTTCCGTTAAGTTACAAAAACACTTGTCATTAATTCTCATTCACCCTAAATGGTTTTGAGACATTAAATGAGTTTAATAATCTACAACAAATGTAGAGTACATTTTGTAACTAGTTCCGTTAACACATAACGAAGTTCCGTTAGAAATCTAGGTCAACGTTAAGTCAAACTTAACTTTCCGTTACCCATTTCCAACAATCCCCCACATGAATGGCAATTAATGCATGAATGCAGTTTCGTCCAAAGTTCCGGCGAACTGTTATTACATCGGGATAGATAGCTTGTGGCCTTGAATCTTCCCTAGTGAAATATTATCGGATATACTAGCCATTTGGTAGCGAGTCGCTTTGAACCAGTGACTGTCGGGTGTATACCAAGACAATAATACTCACATAATAACTCTCTAACAATTGTTGTTCTCACGTTTTGTCCATTTTGGCCTGGACCGTATCTCATTCATAAGCGTTCATTTAGAGGCGGCCTTATTACCTCTCACTTATATAGGTGATTCTCACTATAAGGAGTATCATGCACTACTCCACCCGTAGGTATAGAAATCATTAAAAGTTTTCTCAACTTAACCTTACCACCTTTGCGTGTGCTTGTACTTGGATGTTACGGGAATGAGTATTCAACATCTCCAGGTTAATAAACCGAGTTGTTTGTTTCCAAGTAACTCTACTAGAACTTATAACTTGGTTGTCTCATTGAACCAAGGGCTGGGATCTCCATTTCTCAAGGTTGAGTGTCCGCTATAAGTTCTTTTGTTGTGGGTTTTAAACCCATTCCCTTAACAGTTTATACGGTTGATCTCTATTTATACCTTTGGTAAATGGATCCGCTAAGTTATCACATGATTTTACATAATCAATGGTGATAACGCCTATTCTTGATCAACTGTCTAATGGTATTGTGTCTACGACGAATATGTCTAGACTTACCATTGGACATACTATTCTCGTGCCCTTCCAATTGCCGATTGACTATCACAATGGATTAGTACAAAGAGTAATGTGCTCGCTCCAACAAGGAACATCCTCCGGGAAGTTCTTAAGCCATTCTCGCTTCTTCCCCAGCCTTTATCTAACGCGATAAACTCAGATTCCATCGTGGATCTGGCTATACACGTTTGTTTGGAGGATTTCCATGACACTGCTCCTCCACCTATAGTGAATACATATCCACTTGTGGATTTAGAGTCTTTCGTGTCCGATATCCAATTGGCATCACAATATCCTTCTAATATCTTTGGATATTTATTGTAAAGTATCCCATGGTTTAATGTATACTTTAAATATCTTAGTACTCTCATTAGTGCTTTCCAATGATCAGTACTAGGATTGCTTGTGAACCTACTTAGTTTACTCACTGAATATGCAATGTCTGGACGAGTACAATTTGTTAAGTACATCAAGCTGCCAATTATTCTTGCATATTCCAATTGAGAAACTGGTTCCCCTTTGTTCTTGGCTAAATGTAGAGCCAAGTCTACAGGTGTCTTAGCCGGAGGGTCATCAAAGACATTAAATTTCCGAAGAACATTCTCTAGGTAATGGGATTGAGAAAGAACTAATCCTTCGGATGTTCTATAGATCTTTATCCCTAATATTACATCAGCTAATCCCATGTCTTTCATGTCAAAGTTCTTCTTTAACATGCCTTTGGTATTCATGATTAAATCATGATTACTTCCCATTATGAGCATGTCGTCTACATAAAGACAAACGATAACGAATGATTCAGATGTTCCTTTAATGTAGACACATTTGTCACATTCATTGATCTTGAATCCATTCGATAACATGGTTCTATCGAACTTCTCATGCCATTGTTTAGGTGCTTGTTTTAGTCCATACAAGGATTTTACAAGTTTACACACCTTTCTTTCTTTACCGGGAACTATGAACCCTTCGTGTTGTTCCATGTAAATCTCTTCATCAAGTTCTCCATTTAGGAAAGCGGTCTTCACATCCATTTGGTGTATCTCAAGATTATGCACCGCCGCAATAGCTATGAGAACACGAATAGATGTGATCCTTGTGACAGGGAGTATGTATCGAAGAAATCATATCCCTCTTCTCGTCTAAAGCCTTTGTGCAACTAGCCTAGCTTTGTACTTTTCGATAGATCCATCCGCCTTATACTTCCGTTTAAGAATCCATTTGCAACCTAATGGTTTGCAACCTGGAGGAGATCAACTAATTCCCAAGTATTGTTGAGCATTATGGATTATATTTCACCGTTAATAGCTTCTTTCCGTAACGAACTATCGTGACCTGACAAAGCTTCTTTAACGGTTGATGGTTCATTTTCTAACATGTAAGATAGAAAATCGGGACCAAAAGTCTTTTCCACTCTTGCCCTTTTGCTACGTCTCGGCTCTTCATCTTCTATTTGAGAAGGACCGGTTGTAGACTCACGTGTTCTCTTATTAGAACCTACATCTTTCCTGTCCTTAACCGGAAAAATGTTTTCAAAGAATACCGCATTCCTTGATTCTATAGTAGTTCCTACGTGCATATCCGGAATGTCCGATTTATGCACTATAAACCGATAGGCACTACTATTATTGGCATATCCAATAAAAACACGATCGATGGTCTTTGGGCCAATCTTGACTTGTTTAGGCTTAGGTACTTCAACCTTGGCCAAACACCCCACACTTTAAGGTATTTAAAACATGGCCTACGATTATGCCACAATTCATAGGGCGTTTTATCAATACCTTTCTTGGGTATTTTATTAAGAACATAATTAGAAGTGAGTATTGCTTCCCCACAAGTTGTCGGGTAAGCCTCCGAAGCGATCAAAAGCGCGTTCATCATCTCTTTGAGAGTACGGTTTTGCGTTCAAAGAACTCCATTAGATTGAGGGGTATATGGAGCCGTTGTTTGATGAATTATGCCGGATTCCCAACATAATCCTTCAAACGGTGCTTCATATTCTCCACCTCTATCGCTTCTAATTTTCTTAATTTTCAAATTAAGTTGATTCTCAACTTCTTTCTTATAAGTCTCAAAAGCCCCTAAGGCTTCATCCTTACTTCTTAAGAGATAGACATAGCAATACTTAGTGCAATCATCTATAAATGTAATGAAGTACTTTTTACCTCCTCGAGTTTGCACTAGTTTTAAATCACATATGTCGGTGTGAATTAACTCGAGAGGAGTTGTGTCTCTTTGTATGGCATTAAATGGCGATTTTGTCATTTTTGCCTCAACACAAACTTCGCACCTATTAGTCGAGTCGGATTTAGTCATTTGGATTAAATCTTGTCTCGCTAATTTCTTAATGGTGTCGAGGTTTACATGTCCTAATCTATCATGCCATAAATTAGAACTTTCCGACAAATAAATGTAAGAAACACAACTTTTATTCATCGCACTTTGGCGGATCACAGTCATTACATTCAATTTAAAAAGGCCCTCCTCGAGGTAACCCTTTCCAAGAAACAAACCATTCTTGGTTAGTACAAATTTGTCGGATTCGAATACTAGTCTAAAACCGGCCTTACTAAGCAAAGCGCCGGACACCAAATTTTTACGAATGTCTGGAACATGCAGCACATCCAACAAGGTTACTTCTTTTCCGGAAGTCATCTTCAAAATCACGTTTCCAATGCCTTGAACATCGGAGGTCGCTGAATTTCCCATGTAAAGCTTTCTTCCGGAGATGGGAGTATAGGAGGAGAAACTTTCCTTGTTACCACAAATATGGCGGGTAGCACCGGTATCTATCCACCATGATTTAGGGTTCTCCTCCAAATTTGCAACGTTGGCTTCAAAGACAACCGCTGCAAAGTCTAGGTCCATGTGGTCAACATTGTTCGCCTCTTTCTTCGGGAGACGACAATCCCTTGACAAGTGGCCCGGTTTGCCACAATTATAGCAAGACCCCTTGAACTTCTTAGAGGTCTTCTTCTTCCCTTTCTTAGCATTCCCAGCAGTTTCGGAATGCTTTCTCTTGGTGTCACTCGTGCTAGCCTCGGCGAGATTGACCTTAGCCTCCATCTTGCCTTTAGCAACTTTGGCCTCATTCATTCTATTGTTCTCTTCTATTTGAAGACGAACAACAATGTCTTCCAAGGACATCTCCTTGCGTTTATGCTTGAGATAGTTCTTGAAATCCTTCCACGAAGGAGGCAACTTTTCAATGATAGAAGCCACCTTAAATGGATCATTCATGATCATCCCCTCGGCATCAAGCCCATGTAGAATGATTTGGAATTCATCTACTTGAGTTGTTACCGATTTGGAATCGACCATCATAAAGTCAAGATACTTACCGACGACAAATTTCTTTGACCCGGCATCCTCGATCTTATACTTCCTTTCCAAAGTGTCCCACAACGCTTTGGCTAACTCGACTGTACTATACACATTGTATAGTGCATCGTCAAGTCCATTTAAGATATAATTCTTACAAAGAAAATTACCGTGAGACCAAGCCTCCTTTGCCATTTGCCTTTGGGGGTCCGGATCACCTTTTTCTACCGCCGGATGATCTTCCTTTAAGAAGCGGTGCAAGCTTAGGGTGGTCAAGTAGAAGAGCATCTTCTGTTGCCATCTCTTGAAATCCACACCGGTGAATTTCGCGGGTTTCTCACCATGACTGATGTGATGAGTTGTAGGAGCGGGAGCAACGTTGTTGAATGTAGTATCTCCTTGCGATGGAGGCGTCACATTCCCTTGACTAGATGAAGTGGTGTCTTTCTCGTTTGCCATCTTGATGATCTTGAAGAAGCGTAAAATAACTCTTACGATTGTTGGAACTTGTGTATGGCTTCTTTAAGACTTAACGGAAAAACTGACAGCAAAAGTAACGGAGATTGAAAAACAAACGAATTCAAGTCGAGTCTTGTATTTAATACAATCTCCGTAAGAGTTATTTGTCCCGCACTGGTGCTTACGGTTGTATGACAAAACTCTAGTAAGATAAAACGACTTACTATTAGTTATAAGGAGCACTCCAATATAACTAATCTAACGAACAACACAAGGTTTTAGAACTTTGGACTTGAAAGATTGAATGCAACAATATGCAATGATTTGAGTATGTTAATCTATCTCTCTAGAGGGTAAAAGGCTCAGAATGACTGTATATGTTAATTGAAATTCGGAGGGAAACTATTTAAAGAAAGTTAAAGGGTTCATGGCTGTTCACTCCAAGAGGTGCCAAAACTGTTCAGATTCTGTGTAAGAGCGCGGCCGCTCTTGCCTTGAGCGCGACCGCGCTGGCATGCCGAGATCAACCCCATGTTTTACTTAATTCAGCGCGGCCGCTCTAGGCTGGAGCGCGACCGCGCTGAAGCCCAGAAAATTGCCTCTTCGAACAGTTGCGATTGATCAATCAGTCCAAGCATGTTTTGGCTAATTCAAATCAATTTTAACCCTTTATTTAACTTCCGTTAAGTTACAAAAACACTTGTCATTAATTCTCATTCACCCTAAATGGTTTTGAGACATTAAATGAGTTTAATAATCTACAACAAATGTAGAGTACATTTTGTAACTAGTTCCGTTAACACATAACGAAGTTCCGTTAGAAATCTAGGTCAACGTTAAGTCAAACTTAACTTTTCGTTACCCATTTCCAACAAAAATAAAAAAAAAAAAAAAAAAATTTGTGTTATTTTAAGTCTACGGAGGAAGTACAATAGAGTAGAGACCAGCTGTATGAACATAAAAAGATAATACATTCTTCTTAAAATTAATATTCTCTCCGTTCCATGATAATCCGTAAAAAGACACCTTTTAGACATCCCACAATAATTTATCAAGTTCTAAAATGGAAATGAGACCCACTTATCTCTACTCACAACCATTAACCACTTACTCCACTTTCTCTCTCCTACATCACCTTTATCACTTTTCTCCTTAATTCTTGCGTCTCTGACTTTTGGGGGAGGGGGATCGAACCCATAACCTACAGGTTGAAAGTCATGAGCTCTGGCCATTAGGTCAAAGCCTGATGATTTTGTGTCATCCCAATTTTGTACGTATAATTAGGGAACGGAGGGAGTATCATATTTCAGCCTCAAAAAAGATTAACCCCAGATTAGACTATAATGAATAAAAAACTAAGTTATTTACACTTCTATCCCCTTAATTTTTATATGGATGGCTACATCATGACTATGATGAATAAGAAACTAAGTAATATGAAATTTTTCGACAATGAACAAATAGATACCATTATTTTGATGGAATTGAAGAGAAGCTTGAAGTCACCAATAAAAAAAACACTTCAATTGATTGTTAAAATTGACGATAATTGAGATTTTATCTTTGTAGGAGGTGTGTAGGGAGGGTTAAATAGAAGAGAGTAACAACAGAATTGATTATCAGATTAAAGCATGTTCAGGTGGATAAAAGAATGTCATGAGTAGGAGGTTGTAAATAAAAGAAGTATTTTGGTTTGGTGAGGTGAACTGAAGTTTAAAGAGATTGGGGTAGAATTTGGAAAGGGTGGCGATAGGCTTTGATGGTGGTGCATATGAAGGAGAGAGGTAGGGGTGGTGAAGTGTTCTCAAATTGAAAGTTTAGGGTTGAAGTGTGAATAATAATAAAATTTATTAATAAAAGATGTAATCTATAGTATAAATGGAAGCAGTCCTTCCACTGTAGCATGAACAGTTCCACTTGCCGACTTTACCATTTTGCCCTCACTATTTAGTCCCTTTCCCATTTTGCCCTTAAAAAATCAAAAAAAAAAAAAAAAAAAAAAGCTTTGGTCCCTTTCCCGTCCTCCTCTGTTTCCCTCCTAAAATTTGAAATTTTTTAAAAAAATCCACACCCTCTTCTCATTTATATACCCCACTTCTTTATACTTTCCAAAACTTTTTAAGCTCCAAAACTTTACAGATTCAAACTTCAAAAAAAAAAAGGTATTTACTTTCTCAACTTCAATTTCTCCACTGTTATTTTTCTCTTAATTTTCATCCAAAGAGCTCTGTGATTAAAGCTTTTTTATTTTCGTAATTCAGTTATTTGGTAGAAATGTTGATGATTCTTTGTCTTGGAATGTGAAGGTTCATGCTGTTAATGACATAGGTTAACCATAGAAATGGAATCTAGCATCTGAATTCGGTCATATCTGAATGCACATTATCATCTTCATCCACTTCCCAAACTGTGTAATGCTGATTCCAAATTAACTTAAGGTTGTTCAACTTAATGTTTATGGTGGCTGCCATATCATACACCAAGGTGGGCATTAGTGTTTTTGAACTTCTTCATGAGAACTTTAGCAAAAATATTACATGGTGATGCAAAGCAGAGCATTGAAAGACGGACAAAAATAAGAAACTACACAGGTTCAAGAAGTTGAATTGCTCAATTGCACACACACACACACACACAGAGAGAGAGAGAGACTTACTTAAGATCGATCCACTCAACACCATCGTCTTCACCGGGCACCGCGCAGACGATCGCGCCCATCGCCCAAAGGCGGTTTGCGGCCGAATTTTGAGCGAATTGCGGACGGATTTCGAGCGAATTGTGGACGGATTTCGAGCGAATTGCGGACGGATTTCAGCGGTTTGCGACCGGATTGAGAGCGAATTGCGTGACTCAGGGCTTCGTTTCCCAAAGGATTGAGAGCGAATTGGGTAGTTGCCTTCCTCCATTGATTAGAGGAAGATGTGGGGAGAAGTTTTCGGGGATGGGAAATGGAGGGGGAGGGGTTTTAGGGCTGTGAAAACAGGAAGAGAAGAAGTGGTAGGGCAGTTACAAAGGAAGTGGTGGCGAGGCGGTGCTGGAAGGAAGAGAAGAAGGAGATGACGGGCTGGGGCGTGAGGGAGGGAAAGGGGTGGAATTGAGGAGGAAAATGAAGGGCGTGGTTGGAGGTGGGTTTTCTTTGATTTTGGGGTAGGTGTTTGTGTGAGTGTGAGAGAGAGAGGGAGAGAGTCAGAGATATAAATTTTTTATTTATTAATTTATTAATTTTTTAATGGCCAGCCATCCATGGGATTTTTTTATTTTTTATTAATTTTAGATTAGATAGTTTTTTTATTTGAATGTAAATTAGATAGTTTTTTATTATTATTATTTAAATATTGTGTTTAATTTTATGTTGTGTTTAATTTTATAATTGAAGACTTACAAAATAGATATTGTTTATTTTTTATTTGAATGTTGATTGAGACAGCATCATTACTTTATCTGGTTAAAAATCTATATGTTAATTAGATGTTAATTTATGTCTTATCTTTTTGTAAACAAGGACATAATGTTTATGTTCATAAAAATTTATATGTTAATTAGATGTTAATTTATGTCTTATCTTTTTGTAAACATGGGCATAATGTTTATGTTCATACAACACTATAATTTGTAACTATAATGTTTATGTTAATTAAAAAAAAAGACCCGTGTCCTCGGACACGGGCATATGTACTAGTCTATCTATATATAAAAGCAGAATCGTCAAGGTATCCCGCCCAAACGAGGGGCATTTTCGTAATTTCACGCTGTGGCGAAAATGCAATTAACACGCCGGACGCAACACGTGTTACGCTTGGAATGGGCGCGTGTATCACACGCGCCGACAAAGGCGCGTGTACGCATGACGGATTTCTTTTTTTTTTTTTTAAATTAAGCGACACGTGTCGCTCTATCATTCGCCAGATCATTTCCAGATTTTTTTTCCTCCCCTTTTTTCGACCTCAATTATTTTATAAAAAACAATTTTTTTTAAAAAAAAAAAAATTTCACCAAAACTCATAATTTTTTTTTCTCTTTAATTAGAGACTAATTTCATTTAATTTGGACACAAAAAAAAATACTCTTTTTTAAATATAAATTATTGTTTGTAATGTTTGTTCCTTCGTTTCAAAATCTGAAATTAATTTTTTAAACATATTAAGTAATATTGTATACAATATTCCATGAGACGAATATATTAATTTATTTTTTTACCCGAAGTAGTATTATTTTGTAAAAATTAATGTTTATAATGTTCATGTCTTCGTGTCAGAAAATAAATATTAATTTTTGAGACAAGTAAATTCATTTAGGCAAAGGAAGTATTTTTTTTTTGATAGAGAAAGTAGTATTAATTATGGAAAGAAAGTAATATTCATTTTTGAATTGCTAGAATTTTTTTTCTTAAAAAGTGGAATTTTTTTATATGTCCAAAAAAATTGAACATTGCTTCCTTCGTCTCAATGAACATTTAAAAAAATAATACTACTTTATTCGTCTTAAAATTAATGTAATATATTGAGACGAAGACACTAACATTACAAACATTGATTGCAGAGGCGAATGAAGTAGTATTATTTTTTTAAATATTCATTGGGATCAAGGAAATAACGTTCATTTTTTTTTTTTTTAAAATGTAGTATTATATTTGTGTTAATCATTTTGAATCGAAAGTAATATTCATTTTTAAATATTGTAATATCAGTGTCTTCGTTTCAAAATATGACATTACTTTTTTAAACAACATAAGTAATATTTTATAAAATATTCATTGGGATGAAGATGATATTTTATTTTTTTAGCCGAAGTTGTATTATTTTGTAAACAATAATCTTTATAATGTATGTTCCTTCGTGTGTCAAAAAATAAATATTATTTTCTGAGACAAGTTAATTCCTTAAGGCAAAGGAAGCAATTTTCTTTTGATATAGAAAGTAGTATTAAGTATGGGACGAACATAATATTCCTTTTTGAATTGAAGTAATTTTTTTTCCTTACAAAATAGAATTTTTTTATATGTCCAAGAAAAATTAACATTGCTTCCTTTGGGTAAATGAACATTTAAAAAAATAATACTACGTTATTTATTCGCCTAAAAAAATAATGTCATATTTTGAGACGAATGCACGAATATTACAAACATTCATTGCAGAGGCCCGTTAATTTTTTGGATAAAAAATGTAGTATTATCTTTGGGTTATTCATTTTGAATCGAAAGTACGTAATATTCATTTTTGAAATATTGTAATGTCAGTTCCTTTGTTTCAAAATATGACATTAATTTTATAAACAAATTAAGTAATATTTTATAAAATATTCATTGGGACGAAAATAGTCTTTTTTTTCTTTTGCTGAAGTAGTATTATTTTGTAAAAATTAATTTTTATAATGTTAGTTTCTTCGTCTCAGAAAATTAATATTCATTTTTTGGACAAGTAAACTCCTTGAGGCAAAGGAATCAATTTTTTTTTTTATACAGAAATTAGTATTAATTATGGGATTAAATAAATATTCATTTTAGAATTGAAGCACATTTTTTTTCCTTAAAAGTACTTTGAAAATAATGAAAAACATATGATTATAATTTTTCATTTAGTTTCTTTTTTTACATAACATTTTATATTAAGTTCTTCTCGCTCAATTTTTTTGTTTTAGAAACAATTCCTATGGATCTCTTTTAAAAAATGATGAGTTATTAATAAAGAAGATTAGATTAATGATAAAAAAATGGTGGAAGCCATTTGCTATAACTTTTTTTTATTTAAAAAGTAGTTGAAGTATAATAGTGAAACTAAAAATCTTATTATTGGCTACAAATATAATTATTAGAACTATTTATGTTTTAATTTTTATTTTATCAAAATTTGATGGATTATTAATCTTGGTTTCATTTATTTGTGCCTTTTTTATATAATATTAATTAATAATTTTTTCTTCAACTTTTGTCCTATTCTAACCGTTAAAAAATGGGTTCGGATATTAAAGAGATGAATGGTTTTATTATGAAATATAAAATGTTGGGTACAAAGTAATTAGTGAATAGTTGTTGTGAGTATAACTTATAAGATCATTTAATATTGAAATTTTATAATTGTTTCATTGTAAATTTTTTAAATTTAAAATGGGACACCTTTTATTAAAAAAAAAAAGAAAAGTTTAAAATCGGACGAAGGGAGCATTTATTTATTTGATAGTGAAATAATTTATCCTAATGTTAAATTTAATTAATAGCAAAATAAAAATTACGTCTTCCTAATGAAAACTAAAATAAATAACTAGAAGGGAAAATTATATTTTCCATCGCAAGTCAACTTTTAAAAATGTCAGTATAAAAAAAATTATTTTATTCTTTTCAAAAATGAATATTACTTTCAACTCAAAATAAATCACCAAAAATTAATACTAACTTTTGTGCCAAAAAATTGCATTATTATGTGCTTTAACTAGAATAGAAAATTATATTTTTCGTCTCAAATAACTAAAATTTTTGAATTAGCGAAATCAAATTACTTTTTTTGACCCACTTCTAGAAAAACAGTGTTAGTATGTGCTTTAACTTGATATTGCCCTATTTAAAGAATTTTGTAAGTAAAAAACGGTTTGATAAAATTTTTGAATCCCTCCTAATCCCGCAATGATCCACGTCTAATGAAAAAAGTTTGGAAATGTTTTCTTTTAAATCGGTTGGGATTGGGGTGGATTTGGGATTAGCTCGAACCGTCCCATTTAACCCGAACCCGCATAGTATTCATCTTTTTTTAGAATAAATTTTAAATATTGATAATATTTGTATATTATTATATACTTATTTGTTTACACTTTATTGTATATCTTATTTTTCTATGTCATATTATTAATCTCTACATTTATAAGAAAATGAAGGAAAAAAATAGCATTTCATAATAGAAATATTAATAATTTTTTTTCAACTTTTGTCCTATTTTAAACGTTAAAAAATTGGCTATGATATTAAAGAGATGAATGGTTTTATTATAAAGTATAAAAAGTTGGGTACAAAGTAATTAGTGAATAGTTGTTGTGAGTATGACTTATAAGACCATTGAATAAAAAAGTATTAAAATTTTTTCGTTGTATTTTTTTTTAATTAAAATGGGACACCTTTTATTAAATAAAAATGAAGTTCAAAATGGGACGAAGGGAGCATTTATTTATTTGATAGTGAAATAATTTTTTCTAATGTTAAATTTTATTAACTGCGATATAAAAAAAAACATGATTATATAACAATAACAGTAAAGAAATATGTAAAAATCAAACGGGGATGTAGAAGTTGAATACGGTTCAAGAACAAAATAACTTCTCCAAAATCGAAATTGATGATACTTGAAAATTTCATTTCATGTATTTTGTTTGTTTGGAGAATCACTATAGTCAAGAGTTCTGAATTGCAGTTGAAGAGAAAGATTTGGAGACTTATAACTAGATTGATTACGCTTTCCCAATCATTGGCGAAACTAAGTGATACTGTGGGCAAATTACGCACATATAATGTTCAATACACAATAAATAATTTTTACATAAAAAAAATATGCGTTCAATTCCATAGCATTGAAAAATGGATGTCAAATGTGATTATTATTGAATAGAACGGGAATTTACGTATAAAACGCGCTTCGTACAAACTAAATATGCCTTAAATATATATATTTATTGTAGTGACCTTCAATATGATATTTGTACTAATAATATAGTTTTAAAAAAAAAGTTATTTACAATGTATACAAACATTTTTATATTTTCTTTTATACTCCCTCCGTCCCGGAACAATCTTCACACTTTCCCTTTTGGGCGTCCCAAAACTTACTTCACACATTTAAAACTTACCTAAAATGGAAAGGAATCTTTACTATTCCCTCCACTCATTCTCTCTCCTACATTATTTTAATACTCACAACACCATTATAATTTACTATTCTCTCCACTCATTCTCTCTCCTATTTTATTTTCACACTCACAACACTTTCAATATAATACTCCCTCCTTAAAATATGTGCAAACAGTGTATGCGAACATTGTTCTGGGACGGAGGGAGTATTTGTATGAATTTTCGTCAATATATTTTAATATCTGTCCGTGCATTGCACTGAAGTTACACTAGTTATTAAAAAAACAAGAATGGGAGAGAATATTGTCTTGTCACATTTATGACTAATATAAAGTCACCTCATTAATTAATAAGTATTCACAAATATTTCTGTCCCTGAAGTTACTAATGTAATGAACAATTTAACTGAAAAAAGAAGGTTAACTTTAATGAAAAAGAAAGATTAACATAACAATGAAAACTGAAGATTACTGTAACAATGGTACAAAGGATTGCAGAAGATTACTATTCTATAAAACAATGCGGAAAGTAGTAAGGGGTGGTAGCGAGGTGGGGACGACGATGTCGGATGGGACCATGTTCTAAAAATCTTCCATACTTCAAAAACACACACAGACTGACAGAAGCCCTCTCTCTCTCTCTCCCCATGTGCAATGATTCATCACCTCCCTACCTGCTGTCTTTCTCTCTACATTTCAGACTTCATTCAGATCAAAGATTTCCGATACCCACCTTCCTCCACCATCTTTCCTCTCCCCCTTTAGTTTAATACTAGTTTCTTCCTCCATCTACCCTCGAAATCTCTTCCATCTCTCTCTCTCCACTTCTCACTTCCTCCAAGTATGGATCCTGATACCATTCTTGATTATGCTCTCTTGAGACTCACTCCAACCAGAACAAGGTACTCTCTCTCTCTCTCTCTCTCTCTCTCTCTCTCTCTCTCTGTATATATGCAATTTTTAGATGTAATTTGGGTATAATTTGGATCTTAATGAATTGTGTTTTTCTTTCATGTCATAAAGATGTGATCTTGTGGTGTTCTCTGGGAAGGAAAGTGAGAAATTAGCATCTGGATTAGTGGAACCTTTCATTTCTCACTTGAAATTTGCCAAAGATCAAATCCCTAAAGGTGGGTATTCCATTACCCTTCGTCCTCCCACTCCAGATGCCTCCTGGTTCACATTATCCACTTTTCAAAGGTACGAATTCATTATCATCACCACTCTCTCTGTTTTTAGTTTTTTTCTATGGTTATATTATAATTCAGTCTTTATTGATTTTTTACTGTTAACTTCTTGAGTATGAACATAATCAGTTAATCAGATTCGGGTCTAGTCTTATAGTTCCCAATTGTAGAGATCAGATATTTCATACATATGTTACTAACCTTGAAAGTCATCAGATTTGGTTATCTTCATAAACAAGCTCGAATCATCGTGTGATTTTGATTCTTGAAAAGAGATTCATTTAATGGAACATTTCGAAATTGAGATCTCATTGTATGTACTCGACCTGACAAAGTTGTTTGGAGTTCCCCTCTTCTGTTGCGGGTTAAAGATTCTCCATTAAAACTGTTTGTCATACTCATACAGTTCATAATTACTCTAATTAGGATGGATCTTGTGCTCTATTAATGTATGTCTCAGAAGTTTTGACTTCTTCTCAAGTGAGGAATCTTTGAGTGTTAAGTATCAGTTTGTAATAAGCATTTGTCTTTCTTGCTGATTTGTTTTTAAATTTTGATTATAGTATAATCAGTTTTTTATTTTTTCTAACGGGCCTAACTATTTTTCTAGTTGTGTTGACCAAAGTTTTCTGATCAAATACATGCATGGTTGTTGATAAGTCATGTTAAGGTTTTCTATTTTGTACTGACCCAAACATCTTGACTACAGCATTTCTCCTGATTTTCAGAGCCGCTCTACTCATTTTTTACCAACTCTGTATAATTGCTCTTCATAACATAGATTTGAAGTTATATTTGATAAGCCGCCTGCATAGTATATACATTGACCAAGCCAATGATGCTTAGCTGGTCATTTTGGATGATCAGCCACGCAGTTCTATAACTTTAACCAAAAAATAGAACTATGAATTTCAACCGCACTTTTTTTTTTTTTGAAAATTGTTATCATTGTGCATAGTGCTTTGACATTCGTATTCGTCTTTTTGCTCTTGATTGCATGTGGTGAAAATTATGTGGCTTTATAAGCGACTATAGTTATGTTAGAGTATTAACAAATTAGATGCTGTTTGAATTAAAAGTCTGGGATGGAGAACCATAATTTGGCCATTCTCTTATCTTGATGCTTCTTTTTCTTTTGTCAGACTTGTACGCTTCATAAGCTCACCTGAAATTCTTGAGAGATTTGCCCGGTTAGAACGGGAGATTTTGCAGATTGAGAATTCTGTTCAAGCTAGTGATTTGTCAGTACACTCAGAGGAAGGTATATTAAAGCTTTCTTCTACCCTATGCTACATCCCCCTTCCGGAGTTCTTTAAGGTGTCATGTTTCCAACAAATGCTTTTACTGCGGTCTGACTCCCTCAAATTGTCCTTTCCCAAGTTAAAAATCCGTCTCTGATGATGAAAACCCTTTGGATACATTTAAGCGATTGTACTATTATATATTAAGAATCGGGAAATGTAGTGATCATGATTCTTCTTTCTTTTCCTGATAAAAAATTAAGTGAATTTCTTCACCTCGGTGATATCTGTTTTAGTAGCTTAAAGTGGAAATCATAAGTTCTTGTGGAAATTGATTCCTCCCCAGTTGGCCTCTCAGTTATTATGCCTGATTTGACTACTTATTTGGTTAACAGGAAGTTCATCTTCTGCTGATGGGATTACAAAGAAGTCAACGGATTCCACCAAGGTACTATATTTATGCACAAAACCTTGAGGACAATCTATTTTGTAAGCTTTCTGTTTATTGCTTTAACATATCTCTTTGATGCTTCCTTCTAGGTTAAACCTGAAAATGGAGAAGTCGGTGAAATTGCACAAGAAGAAAATTCCAAGTAAACTTCATTGTTATGAACTGATATCCACTAGTTTGTCATTTTTGTAGTATTTATATTTCCTCGCGTTGTTGTATTTAATTTTTTTAGTTGTTATGTTTGCTAGGATTCGTCTTCAACGGCTTCTGGAGACTCGGAAAGCATTACTCCGGAAAGAGCAAGCAATGGCTTATGCACGTGCTTTTGTGGCTGGATTTGAAGTTGACAACCTGGCTGATCTCATATTATTTGCAGATAATTTTGGAGCCTCACGCTTAAGGTACAACGCGTTTTACCTATGAACAATCTCAATGAGCAGGTTCCCCTTCATATTATGCTTTATTTATATACTCCCTCCATCCCATAATGATAGTCCCGTTTGACTACTCATAAACATTTTAACAAACTATTTTCATATACATAACTACCCTTAATAAGGTTTAATTATTACTCCATTACTCTTTCTATTTCTCTTCCTCTTCTTCCTTTGTTGGCTCTCATCCACCCTTCCCTCTCTCCCTTTTCTTCCTTGGTGGACAATTTTGGAAGTTCAATGATTAACCTATCAATTTTGGAAACGGGACTATCTTTTTTAAGAGAAACAAAAATGGTAAATGGGACTATCATTTTAGGACAGAGGGAGTATATAGGTACACACACATATATATGCATACATACATACATACATACATATATATATATATATATACATATATATATATACATATATATATATATATATATATATATATATATATATATATACATATATATATATATATATATATATATATATATATACATATATATATATATACATATACATACATACATACATACATATATATATATATATATATATATATATATATATATATATATATATATATATATATATATATATGTATGTATGTATGTATGTATATACTTGTGTGTATATATAATGTCAACAGTTGTTACTTGTTAATTTTGATGTTGAGCCATCAAAACCGTAACTTTTGGCCACATGTAGGGAGGCTTGCATAGAATTCAAGGAGTTGTGCAAGAAAAAGCGCACGGATGGCCTCTGGATGGATGAATTAGCAGCAATGGCAGCATATGCCCCCTCAGAATTGGCATTCTCGGGAACATCTGGAGTTTTAGTTACAAATGAAAGCAGTGGCCTAAGTCAGAACATTGCTCTAAACTTTGCAGCACTTGTGCCCAACGGCTCTTCGGATGGCTCACCTGACTCGAGTGTGACTCAGTCAAATGTAGAAGGCAACAAAGGTACTTAGTAAAGAATCTCTGCAGTTTAAGCTGACATTTTCTTTATATGCTTCCCGCTCCTCATAAGTTACAGGCATATTGTTGATTCTGTAAGAAAACTCTGAACGCGTTAGCTTTATCAATATCTAAAACTTACCAACTACTCCCTCCGTCCCCCCACAAGTGAGACTTATTTTCTTTTTCATCTGTCCCACCACAATTGAGACTGCCGAAAATGGCAAAGTTACGATATTTTTTTATTCAATGGGACCCACTTGTCATACTCACAACAACAATCCACTTGCTATTCCTACCACACTTTCTCTCTCCTACTTACTTTTCATACTCATAACACCTCCTCTACTATCAATTTTATACTACTTTTTCATAATCTCCGTGCACAAAGTTGGTCTCACTTGTGGCGGGACGGAGGGAGTATAAAATGGATTTTTTGTATTTTTTTTTTAAAGTATGTACTGATAATACTTTGTCTCCATCAGACCAGCTACCATCAACTCCGGGACAAGTTCCGATGCAGATGCCTTGGATGAATCCTCAGTACATGTACAATTTCCAGGGCCCTCAGGGTCAAGTCTATCCTTACCACGGAATGCAGCCAATGCCTCCATACTATCCAGCCCATATGCATTGGCCTCCAAATATGGATGAATCTAGTCAACGCCGACCCCGTAAATCATCTTCAAAGAAAAAGGAAAGGTCCCCAAATGCAAAAGGTTCCGAAGCTTCAGAAGATGAGGAACCTATTGAATCAAGTGACTCTGATTCCATGAGTGATTCAGAAACAGTCACAAGGCATGAAAAGTCAACTTCTAGCGGGAAAAAGCACAGGAAAAAACCTTCAAAAACTGTTGTTATTCGTAATATCAACTACATCACTTCCAAGAGGAAAGATGAAGGCACAATTGATTCTTCATCAGACGGTAATGAAGAACTTGATGATGTCCTTGAATCTTTGGGAAAACATCAGAAGTCGTCCAAATCACATAAAAGTAAGAAACAAGGTGCAAACAGCTCCCCAGATCAAAATCTTGACTTTGACTTATCCCCAAAGAAAAATGAGAACTGGGATGCCTTCCAGAACCTTCTGATGAAAGATGAGGACTCACCTAGGCATGATGGAAGAAGGCAGCATAATATGGATGTTCACGAAGAACATTTCTCGATCAAAAGTTCAAACGATGGGTTTTCTGTTCATGCAGTTGGTTTTGAAAATGAAAATATTCCAATGAGACGGAGAACTGCAGTTGATTCCTTTGATATCACTCAGAGAAATGGAGGGAGTGAAGGTGGGGTGAACTCGGAAGATTTTGCATATGGTGAAAACTTCCGCCCAAGTTTGAAGCGAGGAGATTCTGCTGATGCCCAGTTATTGATATCACAAAGAATGGGAGAAACAGGGACCCAAGGGGACAGAAGCCTTTCTGATATTCAGCCTGCATCATTGAAAATCAGACAAGGAAAAGAAGAAGATTGGTTTGTTGCTAACCAGGATAGAACTATTGAGAAGACATCATATGGTGGTAATTTTGTTGAGGGTAATATTGTCAACTCAGAAACACGTAAAGAAATGGGTCCCATTGACGATTCTTTCATGGTAACTCGAGCATCAGCTGATGATCAGTATGATTCTCAGTGGAGAACACCATTAAGCATGGCTGAAGACTTGAATCTTGATACCCTTGCTGAAACTGATGTGGCTGAGGTGAATGCTGGACAAAGTGGGTCCTACGAGCCTGAGGACCTCTTCATGGTTTCACGGGATTCTGCAATGGAGGGGAATAGGGCATCATGGACACCTGAAATGGATTATGGCATGGGAGTTTCTTTTACCAAAGCTGAGCAAAAGTCTCCTCCTGTTGAAACGAATGATCAAGTGGCAGAGGAGAAGATTTCTGTGAAGAGTAATGGTAAGAAAGCTCCACCTCCTGGAGTAAAGTCGAAAGTGCGTGCATCTTATCCTAGTAGCAAAACTGACCTATTGTCGAAGCCCAAGAGAGTACCAATTGCAAGTAGGCCAGTGGTCAGCAAATCAGAGAAGGTACAAATTATAACTAAGTTCTTCTTTTATACAGTATGTTTTTTATCCTCTCTTATAATAGTTGAACTTTTTTGCACTAGCGAAGCCACAGCAACACCCCACCCCCCGGGGTCACATCACATGACCCCCATGAATTTTGAAATATGGCACTTTAGTACCTTATACATTTGGAGAATTTATATTTGTACCTCTAAAAACTATAATTTTGACCCCCTTTACTTTGAATAAAAATATAGCCTCTACGTCCCTAAATGAATGTCCAACTTTCATTTTGAGGGACATTTGGGATGTTGATATTTAAGCATTTTAAGTAGTATAAGTACATAAAAAACTCTTAATGAACTCGCCACATTGCATTAGAAATTAAGTGTGTATGAGATTGCTTGGACTACAAAATCGAGGATTAGTTAACTTCTCCAAACTTTGACTCCTCTAAATTGATTTACTCACTTTTGTCCCATAATAAATGTCACACTTTTTTTTTTTGTTAGCACGAAGGAACTTTGATCAATAATTTTAGGTTAATTTAATTACCCTAATAAAAATATAACTCTTGTTATTGATGCACCATTATAAATACTATCAATAACAATTTTAAACTTTCATTAGGATAATGAAATGAACCTAAATTTATTGTTCAATAGTTCCTTTGTACTAACATAAAAAAGCGCGACATTTATTCTGGGGCAGAGGGAGTACTTCTGTATATTTTTATCTCCCCTCCCCCTCTCCAGACACACACACACAAGATATTATGAACTGAAAGTGATTGCTTGTCATTGTTTGAATATATCTTTATCGCTTGTCTAAGTTTCTTTTGTTTCCCATTCTTTTTGCAGGAAGAAGAGATTCGGAAGAGAATGGAAGAGATAGCAATTCAACGTCAGAAGAGAATTGCTGAAAGAACTGCAGCTAGTGGTGGAACTGTCATAGCATCCAAGAAAGTTCCAGCTGGAAGCAAACCAAACAGCACAATTCCCCCGAGAAAAGTACCAAACCAAGTTAGAAAATAAGGTAAAAAAATGATGGGCAGTTTTGAAAGACTTGAACCACCCTCAATAACAACTCCTCGCGTTTTTGTGAAAATTTACCCTTTTAAGTTTCTTCAGTTCAGTTCAGTTCTCAGCATTGAGGTCTGAATGTTTAAAGCTATCATTTTCAGGTATATATACTATACATGTATTTCTTTTTACCCTGTTACTGGGGAAGAGGATGTCCTTTTCCACTTTGTATGCAGGTTTTCTATAGGGGTATTGTTGCTTGATAATATGATTTATGAACACCCTCTTGCAAAATTCTTTGTGTAATTAATAATGTATAAACTCCATTGTTTGGACACAATAAAATCTTTGTTGTGTGGTTTGATTTATTTAGTTTTGAATTTTCTGTCCTTTAGGACAATTTCTCTATTACAATAGTGCCCCCCACCCGCCCTTATACCTGCGTTTCTTTACCCCATCAGATTCGAACCTCCACCACTATATCAGGTGGGCCGGGGGTATTTCGACCACTAAATCAAAATATCTCACCCGTTGGGAGCTGTGGATCCATGGGAAGGAGCAGTGGTTTCAAATCCGACAAATCACTCCCTCCCAACGGTTTTTTATTTGTCCGTCCCAAAATAAATGTTGTGTTTTTAAATAATAAAATAGTGTTGGTGTAATTTGATCACGTTACAAGTGATTATAAACGAGTAGAGCACATTTTTGGAAAACGTTGAGAGGTCAGATGCGATATTTATTATGAGACGTAAGGATTTAAAAAAAAAAAAAACAAATAGAGCTCATAGTCGCTAGAAATGTGCATATAACACGTCTTTTGTCCTTAAAGAATATAATTTTCCTGAGAAAATCTGACTCTTTTCTTTCTCCCTTTGGCAACAAAGTTGAGAAGAATTTTGTCCCTCAAGTGTATTGAAAAGAGCCAGACCAGATCAAGAACCCTAATTGCTTCCCACGTTTAATTCCATTGACATTTTCCCTTTTATTATTAACTATTATAAAACATTAATATTGTCAAACACGAAATACAATAATCTTTTTCTGAATGTTCTTCCTTTTACCATTTCTCTTCTGCTTCTTGTATATAACAACCCCTTTCCATTTTCAATCCTTTGGTCTGTTTTCATACCCGACCCCAACTTGTTATGATCACAACGTTCTTCGTCATCTTCGACGCGAATTAAGAGTTAATCGTGGTTGTTCATCATGGCAGCTGGTACCACATGTTTTGGAGGTTTTGCACCTATGCTGTTCAAGAAAAAGATGGTTGAATTTGAGGTATTTATATTCATTTTAACGATTATTCTTATCGTGTATAAACGTTTTTTTCTTTTCGCTCATCTTGGGATTCTATTATATTTTGGTTTTGTAAATATTGTCCTTCAACACTTTTGATTCTTGCAAGTTTATAATCATTATGCATGAAAAAAGAATTATTTTGCATTAATGATAAAACAAATATTGAGATGGAATTGTGCATTTCCATCAGAAACATCAAGAATATGTTGATTACGGGTCTTTTTTATTTATTCTTGTTGATTTGTGTGTCCTTCAAGTCTAATGATGCAATATAAATTGACAGGGAAAAGACGTTCTGGGGAAAAATCAAAGCTCTGATGTATCAAAGAATGCCAGTGAGATTAAAGGTTCCATGGTACGCAGTTCTTGTGGCGTTGCAGGCAACTTTGTCATAATGACAGAGCTTCATAAGAAGATCCTTTCCTTCCGAGATATGCTCGACTTACCTCCATGTGTTGCTTCTGCTTCCGTATCTGAAGTATATTTTCTTCTTCAAGAATTTTTGTATATATATGTGTGTATTCTTTTCAAGTATTTTGATTTTTTTTCTTCTCCGTCTGATATTCTCATTTCTTTAAACTTTGCTTTCAGCTGGCAGTAGAAACAGTGAAGGATCTTCGCAAGTCGTATCCTGATATTATACCTTGCATCTCAATGTCAGAAACAGAAGGAACCCCTACACTTCAGGTTTAGTTTTAAAAAAGAAAATATTAGAGCAGCAAAAAAGGGTAGTTTGGATACAAAATATGAAAAATCTGTACTGATCAAATAAGAGGTTTTTTAACAGGTAATCAAAGTTTTCTGTGAATCTCTGAAAGCTGTTGGAGATTCCTGGATGAAGGGCAATGACTGGATGGTCAAAACCAAAAATCTTGATTTGGAACAACTTGGTACATTAGTCGTTCCGCTTAAATTTTTGACTTATTTTTTATTAGAGAATTTAGCGTAAATTGATGAAATTTCTTGTTGAATAATCTGCAATAGCTTTGGCAATGCTTGATGAGATGATCACAATAGCGAGAGAAAGAATGTTTGATATGATGGATGAGGATGAAGATATGAAAGGCGAATATCGTCAGAATGGAACTAATGCATTTGGGAAAGCTATAATGGAGTCGTACTCTGACGACAGCAGCAAAATGACCCTTTCTTCTTCTCCAGAAACCCCGACGTCAGTGCTTCCGGAGTTGTACTCTCCACTACTTCACTTGCCTCTGAGGGTACAAGCTATGGGAAAATTGAACCCTATTGATGTTAAACGACTTTCGGTCCATATGTATCCTCATATGGTTCAGCAAATGTCGAACCCTTTGCACCAGATGGAAATGCCAGTTCAGGAACCAAAGTCAGACACTGAAGATGATATGATGGAACTTGAAATGGAAGATGAAGTTGAGAAGATTCCGGTGAGTAATTTTGGCGGATTAGTTAAAATGGAGGTGCTTTTGCCCCCTTCATCGCTACCGAGGTTGCGTTCGATTATAGCTGCAGAGGCGGCACAATCAACTCCAGACTCACCGGAATTACCAACCCCTGCAGCATCTCAGAGTATAAAGTCCACCCCACCTCCTCCACCACCGCTGCCGACATTTTCCGTGATGTCAAAAAGTCCGTTGTCAGCAGTGCCATCGCCACCACCTCCCATGGCCTCTGGAAATACGCCTCCACAACCTCCACCACCAATGCCCTACAGAAATATACCTTCACCACCTCTGCCACCATCCATGACATCTGCTAATACGCCTCCACCACCACCACCCCCTATGACATCAGGGAATATAGCGCCACCACCACCACCACCTCCAATGTCATCTGGAAATATAGTGCCGCCACCACCACCTCCACCTCCAATGTCATCTGGAAATATCGCGCCGCCGCCGTCGCCACCAATGGCAACGAGAAATGTACCACCGCCACCGCCACCGCCACCAATGACATCAGGAAAATCACCTCCACCACCGCCACCTCCCATGAGAAACGGAAGCGCACCACCTCCACCACCACCAATGATGTCATCAAACGGATCAGTGCCACCACCACCACCACCAGGAATGCGATCAGCAAATGGAGCAGCTCCTCCACCACCTCCCGGGCTTGGTGGTCTCAGATCCCTGGGTCCCAGGAAAGCAGCAACTAAGCTAAAGAGATCATCTCAAATGGGTAGTCTCTACAGACTTCTAAAAGGAAAGGTAGAAGGCTCTAGTTTAGATGGCAAATCCAAACAGGGCAAAAAGGGTAAAGTTGGAGCTCCTGCAGCTGGTGGAAAGCAAGGAATGGCTGATGCACTCGCGGAGATGACAAAAAGGTGTGATTTTACCTCTAAATCACCTCAAATTACTATAAACATCATATTCATTTGCAATTATTCGAATCCATAGCAGTTAATATCTTTATGTTTCAGATCTGCATACTTTCAACAAATTATGGAGGACGTTAAAAATCATGCAGAGTCTATTAAGGAAGTGAAAGTTGCTCTCAGTTCATTCCAAACAACAGACATGGCCGAGCTTATTAAGTTCCACAAATACGTAGAATCCCATATGGAAAAACTAACCGATGAAACTCAGGTTGGAATTTTAAAAGCTCGTTCATATTCCACATTTTCTTCAGATTATTACGCCAAATAATCATAATCAAGAATCCCTTAAAATGCAGGTCCTAGCAAAATTCGAGGATTTTCCTTCAAAAAAGTTGGAAGGATTAAGAATGGCAGCAGCACTTTACTCAAAATTAGACATGATTGTCATGACTCTGCAGAACTGGAAAATAGTGTCTCCAATAAATCAACTTCTCGACAAAGTTGAGATCTACTTTAACAAGGTAAAGTGGCTGCAAACATTTTTCAGGCTAAAATCAAGAGTTTTTTCCTCTTAAATTACTATGTTTCCAGTTATGAACTAACGAAAGGAAGTTCATAACCAGATCAAAGGAGATTTGGACAAGCTAGAACGTACAAAAGATGATGAAGCGAAGAAGTTTCAAAGTCAAAAGATTCATTTTGACTTTGGTATCCTTATACGGATAAAAGAATTGTTGGTTGATGTTTCCTCGAGCTGCATGGAGTTGGCACTTAAGGTATGTTACCAAATCCGTTAAATAAATAACGGCTACTCCCTCCGCTCCAATATAAGATCAAGGCAAGAATTCCTTCTATATATAATTGGTATGATTCTATCTAGGAGCGAAGAGAAGCATTGGAGAAAGAAAGCAAAGAAAATGGATCAAAACCAGAAGGGAAGAAAAAGGGATCTGGTAAAATGTTATGGAGAGCCTT
This sequence comes from Adenophora triphylla var. japonica, assembly GCA_022495995.1. NCBI lineage: Eukaryota > Viridiplantae > Streptophyta > Magnoliopsida > Asterales > Campanulaceae > Adenophora > Adenophora triphylla. Next base: position 53,426 of record JAFEMH010002902.1, read on the forward strand.
TCAGTTTGCGTTCCGGGTTTATACATTTGCTGGTGGACAAGATGATCGTGCTGATAAGTTAACTAGGGAACTTGCTCAAGAAATAGAGACGGACCCTCAAAGTTAGGATTTAGTTACAATTTGTTCAAGAAACTTAAGGAGCATTTTAGCAAACAGTATACAACAACACTACTGAAACATTTCTTCGCGAAAACAGTGACGAAAAAAGAGTTTTATTTTTATGTTATACATACGCATATAAAAACAATGTAGATGAAAATTGAAGTAATATAACTAGGGATTTTTGTTTGATCATGAACCGTCAATAACAATCTTGATCTTACCAATTATAATATCGCCATTTTCAGACCTTGGTACCAATGTGACCTGAACATGATCATCTTCTTCAGCTCCCAAATCCTGCAACAACTCACTTATTCCGAACCTCTTGCTAGTCTTCATCTTCTCTGACAATCTGTCAGAACTATGATGGTGTTTATGAGCCAATTTAATAAAACTTCCCAAAAACTCCATCCTGTCCGCCCTACAACTTTGCAGCTCGTCATCCTCTTCAAAGTTAATAAGAACATCAAACTTCACAAACGCTTCCTTATTCACCTCTATTCCTTCTATCACCAACAACTCTTCTTTTCCCTCGACATTCCCCTTCTTTGGCCTAGGCACAATAACTTTCATCACTTTATCCAAACGTATCGGAAACACCAAATCCGTAACCCCAAATTTCGTTATCTTCATCCCAAATCCGTTAAAGCCATAACCTTTTTTCATCACAGGTTTAATCAGCCATGGCTTTTCCACATCTTCGTATTTATATCCAAACTTCTCCGTATCCAAACAGTCTCTAACTTTTATCCGAACCAGCTCTTTCTTCTCATTATAGAACAAAAATGAACTATCAAGCCAAGCAGGGTCAGTAAAGTCTTTTTCCCCTCCCGGTAAGCTTTTCCATAAGGACCACATTCTATCAATATTAGCATGGTGTGGGTAAAACACAGGGTCTCTTGCAGCTGAGTAAAAGTAGCCCATATCTTCACCAGCACTATTTCCGACCCATGCGTGGACTGCATCATGAGGGGTATCCTCAATCAAGCCAGGCCCAGGCTCAGCTTCTTGCCCTCCAACATAAGGGAGACCCATAAAAAGAGTTGCCGTTTTCGCCCCTGACACCATAGCCCGATGCATCACTGCAAGATTAATCTCTCGTTGATTATCATTGGTCACGTCTGAAGGCGTTTCTCCAGTGGTATTATAGTAATAATTGTAATCAAAGTCCGCAAAAACTGGAGGCTGGTGCCTAGGGTCGCGATGAACATCATATAAAGTCGATTCTTGGTGAGTAAAGAGAGGAGGAATAGTCATAGTATTTGGCAAGTCCCAACTCCAAAAGGGTATGGCGAAATCTGGATCGTCAATCAAGTCAGCCATGATTTTTTCGACAAAATATAAGAAGGCCCGGTGGAAGGGGTAAAATAGCCAAGAATGATGAATTTTCAGCTCCAAATTCGGGTACCCGACTTGATCATAATAACCATCACAATAAGTACAATGCACATTAGCTATATTTATGAAACTACGCGGATCATCATCAGGGAGTGCTTTCATGAGATCAATGGCTCTCTTAAACTTGGATATGTATTCATCAGTGGCCAGATGAACGGCTGGCCTTACGCGTAGTGAGTTAGTCTTGGGAGGAAACTTGAAATCGATGATTTCCTTGGAAGCTTCTAGAGGAGGGCAACAATTTTGTCCGGCTATCATCCGGTCCCGCTTGCAGCTCAAGAAATCAGGTTCCACTGGCTTTGCATAAGCAGGAGGGTCGGTTAAGAGGGTGGTGACACCATGGAAACCTCCTAGCCCAAGAAGAAAGTTTCTCAGGTCATCTGCATTTATGGTAACTGGTGTTTTAGTTGACTTGAAGGAGAATGGGAAATAATATGCAGATGAGGGAGAGTAGAAGGTGGTGAAAATGAACACAAGTAGGAGAGGAGAGGCCATAGCTCAACTCTGAAAATTGGGGTGTTTCCTATAGTAGAGTGGGTGGTAACATTGCTATATAACCTTCTAAAATAACGTGATATCTTGGTGAAAATACACCGAACCCGGTCAGAATTGAAATAAACCAAATGTCACAAATCCATAGTACTATTTTTTTTTCATGAAAAAGGGCATTATCATAAGGGAGACAAATTAATTATTACTCCTACTAATTATAATTAAGCACAAATTGAGTTTTAGTACTTTTTTTTTTATATTTGGGAAAATTAGTGATTAATTAAAAGACCAAGTGCAGCTTGTTAAAAGAAGAAAATGAAGAGGTTTAAAGATAATTCAAAGTAAATCAAGCTACTTAGGCAATGGTGCACCAAGATGCCTGCATTTAAATATTTTTTTAATAATAATAATAATTCAAAGATGCTCAACACAAACACATGACTTACACAAACCCATTATTGCAAACAATTCTAAAGGATCAAAAGAAGAGAATCATGAATGTTAATAAGTGCGCTTTAAAGAAGTAAAAAGACTTCGTGATAAAAAAAAAAAAAAACGCTTTAAAGGCATTTGAAATTATTTTTGGGCAAATTATAAAATTAAGTCTAAAGTCTACGGAGAGGTATTAATGTGGGATTTGATTTTTCAATTTAGGGCCGATGATGTCAAAAACGTCGGATCAGCCCAAAGTCAGCGGTAGGTTGTATCATGTATATTTGAATAGCCTGAAAAAGAAGAACAAACACGTAAACTAAGTCGGAGATTCACCGGCGAATGTCATCCGGCGTGATAATAAACATTTGTGTTGTAAGATATAAAATCAATTGACAATAGTTTAGGGTCAACAAAATGCGTGTGTAAAAACGTACCAAAATTGTGTGAATTATGGATTGTATTTATAGATGTAAGATATAAGAGTCCTGCCTTGCATAGGAAGTTATCTGAGATAAGGATTATAATCCTAGTTGGATTATAATTTCCCACAATCCTAGTTGTAATAGGATTATAAGGCCCCGTTTGTTTACCGGAAAATGGGAGGAAAACGTTTTCCGGAAAACGTTTTCCCATTTTCCGGTGTTTGGTAATTCCCCGGAAAACGTTTTCCGGAATTTTCCCCGAAACATGTTTGTTTTCCGGAAAATGGGGAAAACGTTTTCCCCATTTTCCGGTGTTTGGTAGTTTTCCGGAAAATGGAGAAAATGAGTTTCGGAAAACATTTTCCGCCGTTTCTAAGGAAAACGTTTTCCGGATTTTTCCTAAGGAAGTTGTTTTCCGGAAAATGGTGTAAAAAAAGTGGATGGATAATATTTTAATAATAATAATAATAATAATAAACTTAATCATAACAATAAAATCATAATAAAATAATAATAATAAAATAATAATAATAATAAAAATAAAATAAAAATAAAATAATAATAAAATAATAATAAAAGTCCACCAAACCCCATACGTATAGTAATAATAATAATAATAATAATAATAATAATAAAAATAATAATAAAAATAAAATAATAATAAAACAATAATAAAATAATAATAAAATAATAATAATAGTAATAATAATAATAAAATAATAATAAAATAATAATAGTAATAATAATAATAATAATTTTCCAAAAAATATCTTCATTTTCCGGAAAACGTTTTCCCCATTTTCCCCATTTTCCCCATTTTCCTAAGGAAGTTGTTTTCCAGGAAAACATTTTCCTCATTTTCCGGAAAACGTTTTCCACATTTTCGGAAAACATTTTCCTTTTCCGGAAAACATTTTCCAGGAAATCATTTTCCGGAAGTTATTTTCCCCGAAACAAACGGAGCCTAAGTGTCTTTTGTACGTATGCCTAGTATACTTGCTTCTCGGCATAAAGTGTTAGTCGATATAGGTGTATGTCGTGTAAAGAGGTGTACAAGGGTAGGGAAGCCCATTCCCCTTGTCTGGATATTGGCTGAGGAGGCTCTGGTCGTCATTTGATGATACATTGGTCGGCATGGGAGGATGCCTTGGTCGGCATATACCAGTATTTTTGCCTAAGTCATAAAATCACTCTGCTATGTATAGGTCGAAATAGTGGGAAATGACGAGTACGCATGACAAGCATAGGTAGGGAAGCCCATTCCCTATGTCGTATTTGGGACTTGCTTAGAGTTTACTTTGGAGCCAATTCATTGGGCCTTGCCCGATTTATTATCAATGATCGTACTCTGTTTATACCGTTTAAGGGTCTAATGGGACATTTTTTGCTCAGATAAGGGCTTTTTGATGGGATTCGTTAAAAAAGTCAGTTAAATTAAATGTGACTTGCACGTGATGACCAAATTGTATTAATTTTATATGGATAGTTGTTTTAAATGGATTTAATGCAATTTTTAAATTAAAAGGGTAAATCAAATTTATTTTCTTCAATATTGATATTTATTATTATTATTTTGACAAAAATTATTTATTATTATTAAAAAAATCTTTTACATAAGAAATTAAATCAATAATTATCTAAAGACAAAAAAAATCTTTTTTCCCCTTAATGCCCTCAAACCCCCTCCCCCCCCCCCTCAATCCTTTTTCTTCATTTTTCCAGCCATCCATCTGCCACCACCACCTAAATCATCACCCTTTTTCTCCTATTCTGTTCAAGACCCATTACCATACTATCAGCCACCACGTTCTCTTTTTTTTCAGATTCGAGCTCTTAATACCCTCCACCGCAACAAATTTGCAAGCAATAAAAAAATACACTTTCAAACCACCATTTTTTTCGACAAATATTTTCAACTCAGATTTAAAAAAATGCACACACATGCAAGAACACAGACACATAACCACATAGAGACACACAAAGGAATTCTTAGAAGAGAAAGATTTATTAAGAGAGAGAGAGAGAGAGAGAGAGAGAGAGAGAGAGAGAGAGAGAGAGAGAGAGAGAGAGAGAGAGAGAGAGAGAGAGAGAGAGAGAGAGAGAGGGCCTGCTTGGTAAAACTGAAAATTAAGTTATGAAAAAGTAGAGCTGAAAAAGAAGAGATGAAATCATTAAGTTGTTGAATTTTAAGAGTTTATATTTGTTTGGTAATGACAAGTCAGATATATCTAAATTTAATCAACATTTCAACTAACACTTAAGAATTTTGTTTGAATTATTTTCTTCTCACTTATATTTTTCTCCATATATTTTCAAATAAATAGTCTTATTTTTTAAAATAACAAAAGTTATATTTCAATAGTTTAAAAAATATAAATAAATAAATTATTATTTATAAAATAAATATTATGAGTTTAATTATCAAACTATATTAAAACTATTTTATTTAGGAAAAGCAAAATAGTATTTAAATATTTCTTATTGATACTTCGTTAGTCCAATGTTAGTTTGATTTTTTTACTCAACTTGAGTAAGCTTTATGAGAAAAAAATAAAGAAAATAAGTATTTTAAACATGACCTACAAATGGAAATAAAATATATCCGAAAAAAAAAAAACTTTAAATATAGTTTATATGAGAGAATAAAATATCACAACAAAAGAAAGTTAAAGGTATAGCAAAATATAAAATATGTTGATAGATGTATTTGAACTCATTCCCTTTTTTTTCTCTTCCCCCTCTTACCTTGTTAAAACACCCATTGCTAGATTAAAATTAACACAAAATCTGGGGAGAAACGCGTTTCTCCGTCGCTTATGGAGAAACGGGGCAACGTTTGTCGCGCGACATACTTAGCCACAACAACTTGATATCCTTTCCAAAGCTTCTGGATATCCAGAACATTGAATATGGATATCCAGAAGCTTTGGAAAGGATATCCAGAAATCAAATATTTTTTCTGGCTATCCTTTTCAAAGCTTCTGGATATCCATATTCAATGTTCTGGATATCCAGAAGCTTTGGAAAGGATATCCAGAAAAAATATTTGGTTTCTGGATATCCTTTCCAAAGCTTCTGGATATCCATATTCAATGTTCTGGATATCCAGAAGCTGATGAAAGTGATATCCAGAAACTGGCTAAGTATGTCGCGCGACAAACCTTGCCCCGTTTCTCCGGACGCGACGGAGAAACGCGTTTCTCCCCAGACCAACTCTAAAATTAATAGCTATTTTTAATACATTCTTATTTGTTTAATTGATTTGATATTTACTTACCAAACAAGCTTAATTTAATAATCTCTTAAAATGATCTAAATTAAGAACTTAATTTGATTATAAAACACACCCATAGATAGATGTGATTAGGAGAGTAGAGGTGAAGGGGCATATGATTTAGAAGGGGGCGTTGGTGGCGAAAAAGGTTGGGATGGGGCAAGGCGGTGAGGGAGGACTAGTGGAGAAGATGATGGGTAGGGTCGGGGATGATTAGGGTTGAAAATAGAAATTAGGTGGGTTAAAATTTTCAAAATAAAAAATAGGGTTGGAATCTTAGATGTAAAATGTTTTTGTATTTATTTACATCCCTTTCATTTTCATAAGATTGCATTTAACCTCTTTAAAACAACTATTCATATAAAATTAATTCAATTTGGTCATCACTTGCAAGTCACATGTAAATTAACTGACATTTTTAACGAATTATGTCAAAAAGGCCTTAACCAAGAAAAAAATGTCACGTTAAGCCTTAAATTATCAAAATTGAAAAATTAGACCCCAAATTGATACATTTTCGTATACTTTAGCCCCTATTTTGTAATTTCTCCATTATTTTATAGTATATGATAAAAGACCATTAAGTGGTGATTGGCCAAGGATACTCTATAACTTCCAATTTCCAATTGTACCTTTAATTAGTAATGAATAACGTTAGAAATATTTTAAAATATCATATTTTATAGTAAAGATTAACTTTTGGAAAAAAAATTATAATAACCTTGGAGACAATCAATTTTTTATCAATTGACTACAATAACGTTTCTTCACCTAATTTAAATTTAAATGACATCTCATCTTTGAATTATAATCTTTTAACTTTAAGGCACAATTTAAATAAGAGGCATTTACCAAATAATCCCTCTATAGAAACAAAACTACTTTCTAAGACAATTTATAATTTGATTAACCATTTAGTCCATAGCTTAATAACTACACCCTCCCAACATTTTACTACGTTCACCCTCCTATCATTTCACTAAGTCCAATCTCTTTAATAATTTAATTTCTCTCCAACCACCCTTACTTTAGGTCACCCCCTCCCCATCTTCTCCGGTCAACACTTCCGGCAACCATCAACTCCGGCGACCAACTCCGGTGACTTTTTCCGGCGACTTTTTTTTTTGTACTCCGGCAACCTCTCCGGCGACCAAACAACTGAGAACATAACTTATCGGCAAATTCTCGCTGTCAACTAAACTACTAAGAACACAATTAACTCGGCAACTACCAACTCCGGCGACCACCAACTCCGCGACCTCTCAGGCGATTTTCGTCCAAACAACCGAGAACTTAACTTATCGGTAAGTTCTCGGTTAATCAACTAAACTACTAAGAACACAATTAACTCCGGCGACTACCAACTCCGGCGACCTCTCGGCGACCAAACAGCGAGAACTTAACTTATCGGCAAGTTCTCGCTGTCAACTAAACTACTAAGAACACAATTAACTCCGGCAACTACCAACTCCGGCAACCACCAACTCCGGCGACCTCTCAGCGGGATTAAACAACCGAGAACTTAACTTATCGCAAAGTTCTCGCCTGTCAACTAAACTACTAAGAATACAATTAACTCCGGCGACTACCAACTCCGGCGACCACCAACTCCGGCGACCTCTCCGCGACCAAACAACTGAGAACTTAACTTATCAGTAAGTTCTCAGGTGTCAACTAAACTACTAAGAACACAATTAACTCCGACGACTACTAACTCCGGTGACCACCAACTCCGGCGACCTCTCCGGTGACCAAACAACTGAGAACTTAACTTATCAGTAAGTTCTCAGCTGTCAACTAAACTACTAAGAACACAATCAACTCCGGCGACCAAACAACCGAGAACTTAACTTATCGGTAAGTTGTCGCTGTCAACTAAACAACTAAGAACACAATTAACTCCGGCGACTACCAACTCCCGCGACCTCTCCGACGACCAAAGAACTGAGAACTTAACTTATCAATAAGTTCTCAGTTGTCAACTAAACTACTAAGCACACGATCAACTCCGGCGACCACCAACTAAACAACTGAGAACTTATCAGTAAGTTCTCAGTTGTCAACTAAACAACTAAGAACACGATCAACTCCGGCGACCTATCCGACGGCCAAACAACTGAGAACTTAACTTATCAGTAAGTTCTCAGCTGTCTCCACTAAGAACACGATCAACTCCGACGATCACCAACTCCGGTAACCAAACAACTGAGAACTTAACTTATCAGTAAGTTCTCAGTTGTCAACTAAACTACTAAGAACACGATCAACTCCGGCGATCACCAACTCCGGCGACTAAACAACTGAAAACTTATCAGTAAGTTCTCAGTTGTCAACTAAACTACTAATAACACGATTCAACTCCGACGACCAAACATTAAATCGGGATTGTTGATAAAACTAGATTGTTGAGAACTTTTAAAGCAAATGTTAACTCACAATATCATGAAGTAAGCATAAAAAGTATGGATGCATTAATCAATATGATATATTAAATATTTGTAAGAAAATATAAAAGTAACACAGCTCTGTATAAATTGTTCAAAATAACCAAAAAAAACTTCAGAAATGCACTGAAGAAGATAAAATTGAAATATAATTCTTTTAAAGCAAATGTTAACTCACATAGAAAGCAACAACACCACTAGCAGTATAATCAGCAGGAAGCTTAATAGAAGCACTAAAGAATCCATGAAGGTAAAGGTCTTGTGACACAAATCCAGCACCTGTGAAATAAAAAAAAATCTGCAAATTAAAAAAAAAAAAACACACTACACCAGTACTTGCTCCATCACTCCCAAAATAAATGTCAATTTTTTTTTCAAATGACAAAACCCAATCCTATTAAACAATTTAACCAACACAGCAGGCACTACCACCAATGGCTACCCATCAGATTAACAGTCATGTCCATGGTCACTGCTCATTCTCTTTCCTCCTCTAGCTGCTTCCGTCACTGCACAAAACCCACTTCATGATTCAGTTTCAGGTCAAGAATTCACTCTGTTTCTTCATCATCGTCCAATGTTATGGCTGCCGCCGCCGCATCCACCACCACCAAAGTGATTCCGGCCGGTGTCATGGCTGGAGTTAATAGGGGGGGGGGACGAATGAAGGTGGGAAGACGAAGGGAGAGACGGATCTAGGCCTGAGGTGTGGGGGAAGTGGGGGGATATTATCGCCTGGGTAGGGGGAGACAGTTGCAGATTCGCCGGAGTTGAGGGGGAAGGTCGCCGGAGTTGAGGGATCGGCGCCGGAAGTTGTGGAGGGGAGGGGTAGTGACGGGAGAGAGGGAGTAGAGAGAGAAAGTGTGTGTGTGAGAGAGAGTGTGTGTGTGTGTTTTTGTGACAGGTGGGTGGGGAGGGGGTATAATTATATTATTTAAATTAAGTGAGGGATTATATGGTAGGACAAAATATTTTTTAGGATTAGGAAGTAAATTAAGAAATAGGATGTCTTAGGATGTAGATTAGATATTATTGAGGGACTATGGCGTAATTTTCTCTTTAAATAATCAACCACTTTTTTAATTTAGATAATTAACCACCTATCGGCCAGTTTTTTCACTTTTTTAAATTAGTGTATTTAATTAAATCATACATCTTCAAATGACATGGATAGAGGATATAAACAAAGAAATTGAGACCACTGGGAGTGAGAGGAGTTTTGATCGTTTAAAGCAAATGGTTCTCATTATTACAAGTGAAATGCACGATACTCTTTCGTACCACGTGATCGAATATTTATTTCCTTTCTCATGCGTCTCATATAGTGCAAACTGTTCAAAATGACAAAGTTTTTACACTATTTTACTCACTTATTTTTTTTCTATTTTACTTTTATATTCACAACACTTATCAATTTACTATTCTTCTCATTTATTCTTTCTTTTAGTTTATTTTTCATAGTCACAAACACTCTTTTACTAATTTTCTCTTCTACTTTTTTTTTTTAAATCTTGTGTTCACTTTTTTGATATGTACTTATTGTTTTGGTCAAATTTCAACAAGTGTATCTAATGACAAGAAAAATGACTAAAGTGATATGAATCAGGGTACAATGATTATCGGGTTGAATAGAAATGAACACAAGGTATTTGTTGACTAGGGAAAGCCCTTGAACAACTTGTTCGCCGGCATAAAACCCCGGGAGGTTTAGGAACCTGCCTTGACCAAAAGTTTACTAAGTATTTAGAAGATTACAGAACTATGAGTGTATACAAAGGGAGCTTAAGCTAGAGTGAACGTGTGTAAAATTAACAGTGTTCTCTCCCTCTTATACCTCTTTATAATGGCTAAATACAAATATAAATCTAAGCCTACAATTTCGGAAGCACGTTGAGTTTTGTTGAGATATTTGCACCACTTCATTGATGAAGGATATAATGATTCGTTGCTGAAGATTTTGACGAAGAGACGTCGTTGAACTAGTCTTCTATTTCATTGACACGTTCCCTGAAAAATAGGATTCAACGTAACAAAAGTTTCAACCTGCAAAATGATCAAGATGTAGTAGGACAACTCAAGTTGTTAGTACCAAGATGTTACATGCAATTTGAAAACAAGTTTGAATGAAAATGTAGGACCCAACAATTGCCCCCAAACTTTTTAAATTTAAAATAAAGAATATAAAGAGACAAAAATTTGAAAAGTTTGCCAAAAATGGTAGAAAGGCGTACGGCGGTTTTAAATGAAAAGGCTTTGATGGGACGGTTTCAAGGCGAAGGTCATGATGCTTTTTAGAGTTCCAACCGCTTTCAATCTCTTCCTTAAATAAATGCAATCCTTCTCCAACTCTCCCTTTCACAAAATCAAAACAGTAACTTTAACGGAGGTTTCTAGAGGAAGAATCAAGGAAGAAGGTCGGAGAGAAAAATCAAGTAGAAATTTTCGGTGAGTCTTTCGTCCCAGCTTAACTTTCTATCTGTAATTTGTTGTTTCGACTTTGAAAAAATGGGTCGAAATAAAATCGCCATTATCGAGAGCGACGAGGGTTTGCCTGAGGGTTTCATAACCCAAAATTTGTTGAAAGAACCCGATAATGAAAAATGCTTGATTCCTAAGGTCAACCTGGAAATTATTAAGAAAAATCACGCAATGCCATACGAAACCATTTTCTATACCCACCCCGACTTGACCTCTGAGTGCTATTCCCTAATTGGGTGTGCTTCCCGGAATATCCTTTTGTTATAGGCTTAAAATTTCCCTTCTCCAACTTGATCAACAAATTCTTTTCTTGCACCAAACTTAACTACGCCCAACTAATGCCTCAAGGTTGGAGGTACTTGCAAACCCTAGTTAAATTAGGAGAGAGAATCGATCTGACTGTTGGTTTAGAAGAGTTGGCCTACACTATGGATTTAAGGGGTTTTGGCCCTGGAAGGTATGGCTTTAGGGTTAAGAGCGGTGAGCCTATCTTGATCTCTAACAATGATCCCGCTGATAGAGGATGGAGGAATTTTTTCTTTGCAAGGAGAGATATCCTGGGTCAAGAGGAGGGTGTAATTTCCAAGTGTAGGTCTCAAGGTAGTGCAAATAATTTTCCTTATTCTACCAATGTTTCTTAACATCCTGATAGCTAACCACTAGAATTCCTTTTGTAGAAGTTGCTAAGTTGTCAACACTATTTCCGGGGCAAGAAGGAACGGAAGAAAACGTAAACAAGCTTTTCCAATTGGGTGCATCTGATAGGACTTTTAAGGCATTCCCAGTTGAGTTCTCTGTCGAAGGGGTTGAAGGTGAGGTAGAAGTTGAACCTGAAGAAAGTCTACCCCCAAGCTTATTTGAAATGTCTACAGGTTTGATACCTCAAAACCTCTGTTTGTTCACAAGTTGTTCTAATCTTCCAGTTGTCCTAATTTTCTATGTCCTTACTGCAGCTACACGCTCCAAGACCACCGTGAGTGTTGCAGACCTACTGGCTGAAGCTAAGGCAAGGAGAACTGCTAAGAGAGACAATAAGCCTCCAACTCCTAAGTCTATGGCATCTAACTCTGAATTGAATGTCTCCAAGAAGAAGGAGGAAGCGAAGAAAAGGAAGCTGGCAGAGGCTGAGGCCACGGATGCGAGTGATGATTTGGAGGTGGAGAAAATAAGAGAGAAGTTTAAAGCTGCGATGACAGGTTTTGTTGATAAGGTAAAACGAGGATATGCTGAACCTTATACCAAAGAATTGATAGAGCATTAATACTTCTTTTACACAGGTTTCGGAAATTATGTGTCCTATCATGGACCAGGTCGATACCCTGAAGATCAAGGCGGCTAAATGTAGTTATGAAGCCGCGGAATCAAAGAAGGAAGCCACCAAAAGTGCTGGGGAAGTAGAGAGACTGAAGAAAGAAGCAAAAATACATGCCGGTGATGTGGAGAAGTTGAAGAAAGACATTGAGATTTTGAGGAAGGAGTTGGAAGTTGTTAATGCTGAGAAAGTGAAGGAGAATGATGCTCATCTGAAGGAGCTAGAAGCAGCCAAGGGAGACTTCAAGTTTAATGCCACCAAGACATTCTTTGGAGGCCGAGAATTCGGCTTATGGAGGAATTCAAGAACGGACTGGCTCCAAGTTGGGATGTGGAGGAAGAAAAAAGAACTCTGGAAGACCACCTTGGTGAACTAGCGGATGGGGAGGAGGTGAACTCACCAGCCCTTGAAACTATTAACCAGCTGGTTGAGGATGCTAACAACATTTTGAGTACCACAGTGGTTACTCAAGCTGAAGAAAATGACCAGGGGAAGGAAGCAACTATTCCACCAGCGGCAGCAGGACAAAATGTTTAAACAATTTGAAAATTTTAAAGTAGTTTGGAAGGAGGAGAAACAAAAACAATTTCTTTTTTGCTTATTTGCCGCACCATTGGTGGGCACCAAATGGGGGGTCTGTCCCCAAAACAAATTTATTTTGGTATGTAATGGCTCATAAGAGCCCAAACAATTTATTTGGGGGTACTAGGTTGGTCTAGTACTCCAAGCTTTATTAGGTTTTAAGGGATTGGTTGGCTTATCCAACTTGTCCTTTAGTTGCAAAATCTTTTGGAAACATTTCAAAGTTTTAAAGAAGTATTTTAGGTTTTTCAGAAATACTTGTTTGTTCATAGATAACATGTTGATGTTATAAACAGTAGGTAACATGTTAATGTTACAACCAATAGTCACAACTTGAATAAGTGTGAAATCGTGCGCCCAGGCGAAGGTGTCAAAACCTTAAATATAATCTTTAGAAAAGATGTAAATCTTTTAACCATAAGTAATATGTATCTTTGATAGAGGTAAGTCATTTGAAGAAACAGAACATGTATCAGCCGTCCTGGCGTGTCAACATGTTCCATCCCTCTCCAGCTAAAGTTTCAACATGTTGGAGCTGTACTGGCGTGTTAACATGTTGAACTTTTCTTCCTCAGGTTCAAACATGTCGGAGCCGTACTAGCGTGTTGACATGTTTGACCTGCTCCAATTTAGGTCCCAACATGTTGGAGCCGTACTGGCGTGTTAACATGTTGAGCCTACTCTGCATGTTCAAGTTGCATACCTTGCAAAACAAATTCATGTTAGGATTGGGTGTTAGCGTAGCTAACACCCCTCCGACGCTTAAGTCAGTAAGGATTTCAAAAAATTAAGAATTGAAATACGTGAATGAACTTGACATAAATTGAATCATACCTGAAAAGTCTAGTTGTAAATAACTTGACTTACATAAAATAGAGCTTCAAATGAATGGCATTCCAACTCCTAGGGACCCTATCTCCACTTGGGGTTGACAACCAATACGCCTCTTTGCCAGCTTCAGCGTCGATAAGATACGGTCCCTCCCACTTGGGAGCTAATTTACCTGCATTCAGTTCTCTTGTATTTTGAAAAACTTTTCTCAAAACTAAATCACCAACCTGGAATCTTCTTATTCTGACGTTCTTGTTGTAAGATCTAGCAATTCGTTGTTGATAGGCTGCTATCCTTATCTTGGATAAATCCCTGATCTCATCAATTGTATATAAATCTTGGGTTAACAAGAGATTATTTTCATCTTGAGTTAATAAACCATACCTTGCTGTTGGGATTGTCACACCGGGTGAATTACGCCTTCTCGCTCCGAATACCAAGGAATATGGAGTTCTACATGTGGCCCCTTTTGTAGTGGTCCTATCTGCCCAAAGTACAAGTGGTAATTCTTCGGCCCACTTTCCTTTCTTTTGATCTAGGCGCTTCTTCAAGTTGTTGACAATCAACTTGTTGCTTGACTCGGCTTGACCATTGGCTTGAGGGTGGACAGGCGTGGACATGATCAACTTGATGCCCCACCGAGCACAAAAGTCTCTAGTCTTCTTACTTATGAGTTGTGACCCGTTGTCACATATAATCTCTGACGGTACACCAAACCTGCTAATAATATTTTTCTTCAAAAATGAAATTACCTCCTTATCTCTTACTTGCACGTAAGCTTCTGCCTCGATCCATTTTGAGAAGTAATCAGTCATTGCCAACATGAACACTTTGTCTCCAGGGGATTTAGGCAACTTGCCCACAATATCCATGCCCCACTGCATGAAAGGCCAAGATGAGACGATAGAGTGTAGAGGTTCAGCAGGTTGATGCAAGATGTTGCTGTGTCTCTGGCAGGCATCACACTTCTGCACGTAGCTCATGGCATCTTGACGCATAGTTGGCCAATAATAACCAATCTTGAGGGCCTTTAACGCTAATGCTTTCCCACCAGAATGGTTTCCACATATTCCTTCATGGATTTCTTTTAGCACCAGTTCAACTTGCTCATTATCAATACATCTTAAATAGTGCCCTGCAAAATATTTCTTGAATAGCACATCATCTATCAAAACGAAAGTTGAAGTACGAATCTTAAAAGATCTAGCATTCTTAATATCTGGCGGAATAGTCCCAAGTTGAAGGAACTCAATTATGGGTTGGGTCCAAGATGGACTTGTATCTTGTGCCCCCTTAGACTGAGTAACTTCTTGAGTTTCCTCAACTTGGTCTATTGCCGGGAACTTAACATAAATAATGGGAATATTAGTATGCAACATAGACTTGCAAGTTGAACCCAAGTTGGCCAAGGCATCAGCTTCTGTATTCTCTTCTCTAGGGACCTATTCCAAAGAAAATGATAGGAATTTTGAAGCCAAAGCCTTAACATGTTGGAGATACAGAGTCATCTTGGAATGCTTCGCCATATAACTGCCATTAAAATGGTTAGCGTGCAATTGAGAGTCAATATATACATTTATATGCGTAACATTTAAACTTAAAGCTGTAGTTAAACCCATGATTAAAGCTTCATACTCAGCTTCATTATTTGTTGCATTGAATTCACAAGATACAACTTGAGGTATGATATCACCTTGAGGGGACTTCAGAACTATTCCCAAGCCAATTCCTTTGGAATTTGAAGCTCCATCTGTAAACAGTGTCCAAAATCTAGGAAATGTTTTACCTTCAAGCTGTTGTACTTCCAGTTCCACCTCGGGCTGCAAACTTGGACTGAAGTCAGCTACGAAATCGGCTAGAGCCTGAGATTTGATGGTTGTTCTTGGCTCATATGAAATGTCGTATGTGCTCAACTTGACCGACCACTTGGCCAACCTGCCTGACATTTCTGGAGTTCTCAAAACATTTCTCATAGGATATTTAGTTCTAACAGTTATAGAATGTGTTTCAAAATAGTGACGCAGTTTGGTAGCAGCAGTAGTTAAAGCTAGAATTAATTTTTCAAGATGAGAGTACCTTGTTTCCGCATCTAGTAAAGACTTACTTATATAATAAACGGGATGTTGTTCACCTTGGATCTCTTTCACCAACACTGCACTAACTACATTCTCGGATACAGCTAGATATAAATAAAGATGCTCACCACGTTCAGGTTTAGCAAGTAGGGGTGACATCATCAAGTATTCTTTAAGTTGTTTAAAAGCTGCCTCATGTTGGTCAGTCCATTGGAAGAGTTTATTCTTTCTTAACACTTCGTAGAATAACCTGTACTTATCAGATGATTTAGATATAAATCTATTTAAGGCAGCTACTCTACCTGTTAACCTTTGGACGTCTTTGATATTCTTGGGAGACTCCAAGTTGAGAATGGCTTTGATCTGTTCAGGACTGGCTTCAATTCCTCTCTTGGTCACCATATAGCCCAAGAATTTACCTGCTCTAACACCAAAATTGCACTTTGCCGGATTGAGCTTCATGTTGAAAGCTTTCAAGATGTTGAACGCCTCAGCAAGATGCTCTACGTGATCTTCAATATGCTTGGACTTTACTACCATATCATCTATGTAGACTTCCATCGTCTTGCCAAGTTGATCTTTAAACATCTTGTTCACCAGCCTCTGATAAGTTGCCCCTGCATTTTTAAGACCAAATGGCATAGAAATATAACAATATATACCTTCCGGAGTCATGAATGCCGTATCTTC
Organism: Adenophora triphylla var. japonica; assembly: GCA_022495995.1. Classification (NCBI taxonomy): domain Eukaryota; kingdom Viridiplantae; phylum Streptophyta; class Magnoliopsida; order Asterales; family Campanulaceae; genus Adenophora; species Adenophora triphylla. Next base: position 69,961 of record JAFEMH010002902.1, read on the forward strand.
TTGATCTGAGGGCTCCATTTGAATTTGTTGATATCCTGAGGACGCATCCATGAACGTCAAAATATCGTGGCCAGCTGTCTCATCAACTAGAGAATCAATATGAGGAAGAGGGAATGGATCTTTCGGGCAGGCCTTGTTCAAGTCTGTGAAGTCCACGCATACTCGCCACTTGCCGTTCCTCTTCTCTACCACTACAACATTGGCTAACCACCTTGGATATTGAACCTCTCTGATCATCTTGGACTTCAAAAGCCTCTCAACTTCATCCTTTATGATCTGGTTTCGCTCCTGGGCAAACTTTCTTCTTTTCTGGTGGACAGGACGGATGGTTGGATCAATGTTCAACTTGTGAGTAATGATGTCCTTGCTTATTCCTGTCATGTCCTCATGCTTCCATGCAAAACAACACTTCTGACTCTTCAAGAACTCAATCAGCTCCTCCTCAATTTCGGATGGAAGATCTGTACCAACTTGCACTTGGGCCTCAGGGTTTGACTCATCGACAGAAACACTTTTCGTCTCATGCTCCACTGCTTCAAGAACATCCCGGGCCTTTTTCTTTAATTGCTATGCTTGACGAGGGACTGAACTTGCTTTCATATTAACCGTGTAGCATTCTTTAGAAACTTGCTGATTTCCCTTCAACTTGGCTACACCCCAAGGTGTTGGAAACTTGACGCACTGGTGATAAGTTGACGGCACGACCTTCATGTTGTGGATCCAAGGTCTTCCCAAAATGATATTGTACGAGGAAGAGCATTCAATCACACAGAACCTTTCCATAGAATTCATACCCTCCAAATAGATAGGCAACTTGATTTCTCCGACTGTTTGCTTCACTTCACCACTGAACCCTACCAAGATTTTCTGGATGAATTCTTCACAACTTCGGACAAAGGAATGCCCATATCTTCAAGAGCATGAGTGAAGATTATGTTGGTACCGAGCCGCCGCCATCAATCGAATTCTGCTTGACCACGCAATTAGCAATCGCACTGGACAACTAGACCATCATGATGGGGGTCCAACGTGTTGTCCTTATCTTCATCTTCAAAGGAGATAACCTGACCATCTGTGAAGTCACGACGCCTTGAAGGCAATTCTGACTGATCCTCCTTAGAACTCTTGGCATGACGCTTGGCTGCAGAGTAAGTTGTGCCACAAATATGGGACCCACCTGAAATAACATTTACTACCTTGGTGGCTGGAGGAGGTGCAACTTTCTTGGGTCTGGACTGTTCACCAGAATCAAGCTCTTTGGACTCACTCCTGACCCTCTTCTTACCCAACAAATCCTTAAGAAAACCCTTGGACAATAGATGAGCAATCTCCTTCCTCAAGGCAAAACAATTCTCAGTGGTATGCCCAAAATCCTCATGAAACGCGCACCACTTGGACTTGTCCTTCCAAGTTGCGGACTGGTCACTCTTCTTGGGCCATCTTGCTTTATCTCCAAGATTTCCCATGGCCCACAGGATTCCTGCAATGTCCACAGAAAAGCAGTATTCAGAAATTTTTGGATAATCATTATCATCCCCATCTTGATCATCATCTTCAAAATGAACTTTAGAAGATTCAGATTTAACAGGGGGTCTGCCCCTGTTAGACTTATAATGATGGGAATCTGATTTTCTGTCAGAGGGCTCAAATAGAGGAGTAGGGGTCCTCCCGGTTGATTTCCCCATTGCCGGTGTCATCCTCCAATCGATGAAAGGCAAGGCTCACGGTTACGATTTCTTCAAGTTGTTTCGCAGAGTCATCACCCAACTCATTATAAAATAGAGAGCTCTTCTTCAAGCCTATACGGAATGCTTCCGTAGCTGTGGACACATCCAAGTTGGGTATAGTCACTGCCTCCTTGTTAAACCTGTGCAAATATTCTTTAAGACTTTCGTTGGCTGTTTCACAATTCTATAAAGGTCACTAGTCAACTTGTGAAATGCCCTATTGCACGAAAACTGATTAATAAACATATTGACAAGTTGAGCATAAGAAGAAATAGAGTTTAGAGGAAGTCCTGTTAGCCATTTTAAGGCCGGTCCTGACAAAGTTGAGCCAAAGCCCCTGCAAAACATGCTTCTTTAAAAACGGGGGGATACTTATGATATCCATTGATTCTGATACGTGCAACACATGCTCTGTGGGTCGGTGCTTCCATCATACTTCTTCATATGAGGGACTGAAAACTTCTTTGGGATCTCCACACTAGCTATTGCTGGAACAAAACGAGATTCGTTATAGCAAGTTGGAGAAACTTGGTGATACGGCAAGTTGACTCCAGGCACGCTTCGAAGCAAATATTTTATAGTCTGCATTTCCTTAACAAGTTGACTCTCTGCGAAAAGAGGATTGTTATTAAACTGAGATGCAGAAGTATCAAAAGCATTAAAGAAACTCCCTGTTTGCCCCATTAAGGGTGTAGCATAGGTGTAGCAAGATGACAACACAGGTTGGCTAGCTGGAAGGCTGAATCTTGGTTGCTCGATTGGAATGGACGTCACGATTGTGCTTTCTGCTGGCAAGGTGCCGGACATAGGGATATCTCCAAAATGACTAGGTCCTGTACCTGCACCAAACAGAGATCTAGGATACAAAGGTGAAAATGGGGTAGATACTTGAGTTTTAGCTTGCTTCCCTTTACGCATGGCATCAATGGCATTGAATATCATGGTGTTTGTATGCTCCTGAGCATCCAACCGGTCATTCACTTTCTTCAACATATCGGCCATGTTGGACATTATCTCCAAATTGACAGCTTCCGAATTCAAAGATGGGTTGCCTTGGACGCCGGAAACAGGAAGCGGCCGACTCCTCTCACCTTGACTGCCGGACGACGGATTAGTCATTTCTACGCAAATAATCAAAGTTTCCCACAGACGGCGCCAAATTGTTTTGATCAAATTTCAACAAGTGTATCTAATGACAAGAAAAATGACTAAAGTGATATGAATCAGGGTACAATGATTATTGGGTTGAATAGAAATGAACACAAGGTATTTGTTGACTAGGGAAAGCCCTTGAACAACTTGTTCGCCGGCATAAAACCCCGGGAGGTTTAGGAACCTGCCTTGACCAAAAGTTTACTAAGTATTTAGAAGATTACAGAACTATGAGTGTATACAAAGGGAGCTTAAGCTAGTGTGAACGTGTGTGAAATTAACAGTGTTCTCTCCCTCTTATACCTCTTTATAATGGCTAAATACAAATATAAATCTATGCCTACAATTTCGGAAGCACGTTGAGTTTTGTTGAGATATTTGTGCCACTTCGTTGATTAAGGATATAATGATCCATTGCTGAAGATTTTGACGAAGAGACGTCGTTGAACTAGTCTTCTATTTCATTGACACGTTCCCTGAAAAATAGGATTCAACGTAACAAAAGTTTCAACCTGCAAAATGATCAAGATGTAGTAGGACAACTCAAGCTGTTAGTACCAAGATGTTACATGCAAGTTGAAAACAAGTTTGATTGAAAATGTAGGACCCAACACTCATGTGGAGCTAAGGGAGTATATGTGTGCGCATTTGTCTAAAGAATACTCCAACTACTTAGAGCCAGACATTCATGGGGAAAGAGGTAGGTAGATATATGAGAATTTGACTTCGAAGTTTTTTATGAAACAAATTACTTCCATTTTGATGTAGGAGGAACCATGTATGGACAGGCTGCGCTTCAGAGGGAGGAAAACAAGGCCAAACCCCCTGGACGCGAGGCTGGCGCCTCACAGCAACTCAGGCGGCCGCCTCACTGCAGTCAACATGAAGGAAACAAGGCTGGGATCGAGGCTGGCGCCTCGCGAGAATCCAGGCGGGCGCCTCACGCTGACGGGGAGGAATACTGATGTTTGCGTTATTTCTATTGCTGCTATTTTAATTTTATTTAATTAGGGGTATTTTAGTCTTTGTTTTATTAATTCGTTTTTAGGGTTTTGATAGAGTATTTAAACACTTTTATGGCTTGATTAAAGGGAGTTTTTTGAATGATAATTTGAAGAGTTTTCTCTTTATTTTCAGATGGATTCGAGTTAATTTCTGGTGGATTTCAGTATATTGTGTTCTAGGGTTCATCGCTTGTGAACTCTTGTGATTAGTGCGCTAATCACGAATCTATCGTTTCCGTGCTGCGTCAGTTGGTATCAGAGCAGGCTTTATCCTGTCTTTCATCACTGATTCGTTATGGGGGATCAAGTAACCAGAGCAGATATCGAGGGACTAACCACCGCTATTGCTACGTTGACAACACGGATGGAGGCGTTGATGGCTGCTCAACAGGGTCCAAACGCTCGTGCTAATCGAAACCGTGGTGGCGAGAGAGACCGGGAGAATGAACAGGTTCGACGTCCTAGAAGGGCAAAAAATCGGGATGAAGCGTTGACTACACAGATTGATCTAACGAAGAAGAAGGCCATTAATGGAGGTAATAATGCCGACACCTATGCTCTTCTTGTTAAAATTAATTATAATCTTAATCGAGCTCGACAAGAGGAAAATCAACGTCTTCAAAGGGCATATAAATTGCTTGATTTGGAAGACGCAGAGATCTAACAAATAGCTAAGAAAAAGTATAGGAGGCTGATTGATCTTAATGCGGACAGACTTGATTACTTGATAGAAGTATTTATTCCAAGATTGGAGGCAAAAAAATCGATTGCGATTAGGCGTATAGAGGAAGCCAAATCAACTTCAGATCCAAACACGTTGAATGAAGATTTCAAGGGAGAGGAAGTCATTCAGCAAGTCAAGGAAGAGGTGCAGGACGAAGTAAAAATAGTCGAAGATAAGCCAAGTGAGTTGCCTGCAAGTGAGGAATCTGAAGAAAAGATTGAGGTTACGGAAATTGAATCTCCTGTTCTTGAGGATATAAATTCAGATGGAGAACCACCAAAAGTTGGGGATTTGCCGATTTTAGTAGCCCCTTTGGCTGAGCCAGAAGAGAAAACTGCGGACAAGGAAATTGAGCCGTCTCTAATTGAAGAACCAAAATTCACCGACGAGGAAGAAAAGACGGTAGCTGAGGACAAGAATGTTGAGCCCATGAATGAAGATGTGGGTGATATTACTTGGTCTACACCATCAATTTTTGATGATATTGTGGGTGTTATTGATAGAATGGAAGAATTTAAATACGATGATTTATTTATTGTTGACCCTGAGGAAGATGGGACGGACGATCGCCGGATGAGTGATGACGTTGCTAGCATATTTTTAATTTTGGAAGAACACAAATTACGTTGGTTTGGGCTCAATGAACAAATTTATTCCAAATACTTGTTTCATTGGGATGGAAGAGTATTCTTTTTCTTTCCGAGGACGAGAAGAGCATTAATTTATTCAAAGTATTTGTTCTTCTAGGGCGGGTCTTATCAAACATCGAATGAGAACTCGGGATCGAGTTCTTTTGAAGTGTGGGTGACTGATGTAGGAGGAACCATGGATGGACAGGCTGCGCTTCAGAGGGAGGAAAACAAGGCCAAACCCCCTGGACGCGAGGCTGGCGCCTCACAGCAACCCAGGCAGCCGCCTCACTGCAGTCAACATGACGAAAACAAGGCTGGGATCGAGGCTGGGGCCTCGCGAGAACCCAAGCGGGCGCCTCACGCTGACTGGGATGAATACTGATGTTTGCGTTGTTTCTATTGCTGCTATTTTAATTTTATTTAATTGGGGGTATTTTAGTCTTTGTTTTATTAATTCGTTTTTAGGGTTTTGATAGAGTATTTAAACACTTTTAGGGCTTGATTATAGGGAGTTTTTTGAATGATAATTTGAAGAGTTTTCTCTTTATTTTCTGGTGGATTTCAGTTTATTGTGTTCTAGGGTTCATCGCTTGTGAACTCTTGTGATTAGTGCGCTAATCATGAATCTATCGTTTTCGTGCTGCGTCACATTTAAACTCATAATTAATTTGAACAAATTACTTCCATTTAAACTCGTGATTAATTTGAAATAATCCAAAAGTTTGTATGCATTAATATATAATTCTGTATGCAATATTATAAAAATGTTGAATGCAGTATTATACTTCCTCCGTCCCGTCCGAAGCTTCACCTTTTATCCAAATGGGTGTCTCGGTAGAAGCATCACCTTTTCTAAAATGGAAAAGTTTTATTAATATTCTATTATACATACCCCACTTCTCATACTCACATTCATAAATTATGAGTCTCACTTGTCATACCCACTAACTTTTCTCCCTCACACATTTAAATTATGGGTCACACTTATCTTCCCCCCTCACTTATTCTCTCTCACAACCATTTTTCATTCAACACTTTCCTTAAATTTTGTGTCAACACCAAAATGGTAAAGTTTGGGTTGGAACGGAGGGAGTATTCACTAATATGTGAATATAATACTACATTATTCTAGAAAATACAACATGTGTAGAAATTTTTCGGGCATTACATATAATATTTTTTTAGAACTTTGCGGTCAATCTCTCTAGATATTTCCTCCGTTCCATTCGAAAAACAAAAAATTCTGTTTTAGGTGTCTAATTTAAAAAACACACTCCCTAAATGCAAACATTTTAATATTTCTTTATTTATTCAACTCACTTGTGATATACACAATAATTATTCACTTACTATTCCCTACTATACTTCTACTGTATTAAAGATTTGGATCAGAGATGTTTTAATGTTTTAGAGCATTTGAAGTTAAAATAAATATTTTGTACCATATTATGGAGATCTAAGTTGTAATATTTTATATGGATATTGAGCTATTAAACTTTCGGGCCACTACAATTGGTATCAGAATATTGTTGGAATTAGATATTGAAAGGGAATTAGGACTTTGATAGTGGAATAGTTTTGGATACTTGAATATTATAATTTTAAGCAATTTGGAAACACTAAGTTTTCCTCAATTAGTTGCCTTTGTTATGGAGGATTTGTACAACAAGTCTAATGGAACTAGAAGACGAAGTTTAGATAGAATTCGAGGACGAATTCTTTTTAACGGTAACGAGGAAGAATGTAATAATCTGAAAAATTAGTAATTTTATTGAACTTTATTTATATATTTGGACCAATATAATTGTTTTTCTTTGGGTCAATTAAGACTATTTGGACAACTAAGAATTATAACTTTGGATTAGAAGATATTAGTAAGAGATGATTGATTGGCTGAGGATTTTAGGGTACATGAGCGAGATGTAAAAGTTATAAAATCTCAATCGATATTCAAAGTTTCATGTAAATTCATGTTCACATATACTCTTCCCCCGACACTCTTATACCAAATGGTATAAAACCAAAAATACTCCTATAGATAGGTATAAGAGTATTTATTTTTCATATTTTTTCATCTTTTCTTAAAAATAATAATAAATGACTCATAGTTTATTAAACAATCTTCTCATATACCTTCATATACCAAAATGTATAAAACTATTTATAATTAGGTATAAGAGTATTTTTAATTTTTTCACAATTTTTCATATTTTAAAATAAAAAAATAAAATACACTCCTATACATAAGCCATAAGGTTATAAGACTGAAATTATTAATATATCTAGATATAAAAGTCATTTGTTTTCTAAAGTTGTGAAAAAATATCTCCTATACCTTAGGGTATAAGAGTCAATAATTTTTTTATTCATTTTAAAATTATATTTTAACAACTCCCCCACTACCCAGCAATTTTTTCTAATCATATTAAAATTAATTTTTAACAATCCTCATCACCCCACCCCCACCAACCCACTCACCCACCCACCCACCAACCCCCCTCCCACTGTCAAACTTTTTTTACTCATAATTTAATTAATTTATTTATTAACAACTCCCTCACCCAACCCCACTCCCCTACTCTCGGCTACCCACCCTAATCCCCCTCCTCACACTCTCGGCTACCCACCCTATCGCACACCTACCCCACCCCCACACCCTACCCTATCACCACCCTAACCTACCCCACACCCACCCACCTCACCCCTACTAATCCCCACCTCCTACCCTACCACCCCACCTCCGTCACCCTACCCAATCCTATCTATTTCAACTTATCTCAAATTGTGTTTTTATCGAAAAATATTTTCATTAAACAAATGAAAATATTTTTCGAAAAACATTTTCCTTACCAAATAGCCGAAAACATGTTTATGTCATTTTATGAAGAAAAAAAATCATTTTCCGAAAAATCATTTTTCAGAAGTCGTTTTACGCGAAACAAACGGAGCCTTATTGTAAGAGAGATTATACGACATTGATTTTGTATTAGTTTAATTACGTGATTATTTTTTTTTCATATTTTTACTATCGTTGGGCTATATTTTATTGAAACGTATTTCGATTATTCGGTCAGCTCCGAGTGTGGGCACCAACAATTGAGTTTGTGTATTATTTTTAGACCATTAGAGCCGAATATGGTTAGAGCACCGAACTGTAAAATATGATAGATTGATATTCCGTTTAAGAATTATGAGTTTTATTGGTATGTCTATATTTATAATTTCATGGAATTGGTATTTTCCGATATGTGTTCCATTGACTTCTATGATACTGTGTATCCCATTTCTTACTGAGCCCTCGGCTTATCCCCTCCATTTTCAGTTTTGCAGTTGTAACCATTGATCGAGGAATGAGAATTCAAGATTTGGATAGGAGAAGTTTTAGAACATTTAAAGTTAATAGAAATATTTTGTATCGTAATATTATGGAGATCTAAGTTGTATATTTTATAATTTATGGATATTGATCGTTAAATTTTCGGGTCATTACACTTATATTCCTTTTATACCTTACTTTTCATACTTACAACACTTATATTTTTCTTAATTCTTGTGCAAACGCAATTTTATACATTTTTGTATGGGACGAGAGAATATAGAGATTTCTACTATAATGAAGGAAAATACAATATAATATCGGGCCCTTTGACACAAGCCTCATAAATTTTGGGCCAGATCCGGTGTGTTAGAGAGTCATGCTTGGCCCGGCCCAGGGAGGTGACTTTTGCATATGATCGGCCATTTTCTCTTTATTTTTGAATACCCCTAGACTAGTGCTACAAAAAGAATTACTCCGGGGCATTTTTATCATTTAGTTCATATTGGTAAAAAAAAAAACTTTTTGATTATGTTAAAAACGTCGGATCAGCTCAAATTCAGCGGTAAAGTTGTATCATATATGTTTCAATAGCCTGAAAAAAGATTAACAAACACGTAAACTAAGCCGAAGTTTTACCGACGAAGGCTATACGACATGAGAGTACGTATTTATATTGTAGAGAGCAAATCAATTGACAATAGTTTAGAGTCAAAGGTGCGTGTACCTGAATTATGTGAATTATGGTTTGTATTTATAGGTGTATGATATAAAGTCCTGCCTTGAATAGGAAGTTAGTTGAGATAAGGAGTCAAGTGCTACTCGGATCCTAATTTCCCACATTCCTTATTGTACTAGGATTAGAAAAGCCTTATGTACGTATGTCTAGCAGGCTTCCTTCTCGACATAAGTTGCTGGCCGACATATGGATATGTCGGGTAAGAGAGATGATCAAGGGTAAGGAAGCACATTGCCCTTGTCATGATGGTGGCCTGTTAGGCTCTGGTCGTCATTTGAGTGTGTCGTGGTCAACATGTATGTATGCCTCGGTCGGCATCTACGTATGCATTGGTCGGCATCTATCAATATTTCTGCATTAGTTATTGTTTGGGGTTGAATTTTACTCAAGACAGCACTGACATCTTGGCTAGTATGGTTCTTTAGCATCTTGATTTTCCAGTATCTTTAACATGACATCTTACTTTTGACAACTTGAAGATGCAGGTTCAACCGTTCCTATTTTTCAGGAGACAATCACTACGCAAAGATCAACGACCAAGTCTTTCATAATTCAAATGTATTTCTAACGGAAGATCAAATCATGGCAACGGTCCCTTATCTTCAGCAACCTGATCCGAATTTATAGGGATTTTTGGTTACTTATTAATTCTCTATTATTTTTGGGGTATAAAAGGAGAGCTAGGGATAGGCGTCATGTACGGCAATTTTGTAACTCTCTCTATACTTTCACTTTGTAATCACTCAAGAAATATTATAAACATCTTTGGTTTTAGGTAGGTTTCCTAAAACCTCCCGAGGTTTTGTGCCGGAGATCAGTTGATTAAGGGTTTTTCTCGTTACATCTTGGTGTAGCATGTTGAATTTTCTCATTCTTATATTCCATTTGTGCCCAAAATTATTCCACTAAAGTTTAGTTTCAAAACCTACAAGAAATTGACCAAAACAATTTGCACTACAAGAAAAAAGGCTTTTTGTGACAACATTTTTTGGAAAGGCTAATAAAACTGTGCCTAATGTATTTGGAAGGACAAACAAAACCGTCTCAAATATGTATTTGGGACGGGCTACTAAAAACCGTCTCAAATACTCGTAAATAAGACAGACCTGCTCAACCGTCACCATTTTCGTTCCAAATACTTTTTGGGACGGTTTTGGGTTGTCACAAATGTATTTGGCACCCTTGTATTTGGGAGGGCGCCAAAACCGTCCCAAGGCCGTCCCAAATACTTTTTGTGATGGTTTTGACGGTATTTGGGACGGTTTTTGGCCTTCACAAATACCCCTTTTTCTTGTAGTGTTGGCGCCGTCTGTGGGAACTTTGGTTTTTTAGGTTTGCTAAGAAAATTCCAAGATGAGCAATCCCAGTTCTAGTCAAGATATTCAAAATGTTCCAAGAAGAAATTGAGATAGGTCAGGAGCACCTAGAGTAACTGGAATTCAAGTTTCAAATACAATAGGAATGTCTCCTCAACAATCTTTACCGATTGTTACCTCTTCAGCCGTGATTCCTCAGGAGCTGACTTTTGATTTTATTACTAACCTGACCAACATGATGCATTACTTAAAAAATCAACAAGAAACTCAAAAGCACACCAACGAGATGTTGTTCAATGCTATTTCCTATCTTCAAGGTGCATCTACCCAAGGTCTTGGAACATCTCCAATGCCAAGCACAACATCTCCCCTACAACCTAGGCATTTCAGCTTTGCCGGAGATTCAAGAAGTCACGTGACACAGTCAGAGAGCATCATCATCAATCCATGCACCACTTTTTCAACCTCAATTCCATCATTTCAGACACCATCTTCAGGATTAACAGGGCATTTTAAAAACTATGCTTATAACTTTGTTAATCCTATTCCTAATCCTAATAACCCTGATGCAGGAAATTTCGTGGCTAGACAGTTGCAGGAATTAAGGGAAATGGTTATGAACGTTCCAGGAGTTACATCTCCCGTGCATAGATTGTCTCCAACATGCTATAATGATACTCGTTTTGTACCCGCTGTTGCTTACGCTGAGTTACCTAAGAGATTTACTGTTCCTCAAATGAAGTAGTACGATGGCACTACAGACCCGTTAGACCATGTAGCCCTCAATCAGGGGAAGATGGATGTCATCCATATCCCTTTGCCATACAAACAAGTCTGTTTATGCAGAAGCTTTGGATCAACATTGACAGGAGCAGCCTTAAGATGGCTCATTAACCAACCTTTGGTTTCTATTATATCTTATGCAAAATTAATTGATATGTTCACTAATCAATTTTCTTGTAACAGGGACTTTGAAAAACTTACTAGTGATTTGTATCGGATAACTCAGCAACCTGAAGAAACTCTCAAAGATTATTTGAGCAGGTTCAATAAAGAAGCAGTGGACATACCAAACTTAGACATGTCAACTGCAACCGAAGCATTCAGGATGGGTCTCAAGAAGGACTCACCATATTATGAAGATCTAGTCAAAAACCCATGCAAGAAACTTGAAGATGTCAGAACGAGAGTCATTCAATTCATATGTCTTGAAGAAGACAAGCTAATCCGAGAGAAAAATTTTAAAGAGACTCCTGTTTATGAAATCACTACAGGAAAGGCAGAATCTTCCCATCATAAGCATAATAGGGGAAAACCCTACTCTAGATTCGAGGATTTTAAAATTAATTATGTTGAAGATGCCATAGATAATGATGATTCAGAATTTCCAAAAATTGATGACTACTATTTTTCTGTCAATATTGCAGAACTATTATGTGCAATGGACAACTTGGATGAAAAAACAAGATGGCCCAGGAAGAATGAGAAACCGACAGCTTGGAAGGGCAAGTCTAAATGGTGTGCGTACCATGAAGACTTTATCCATACTACAGACAACTGTATTTCCCTTCGAAAGGAGATCAGTCATCTATTATCTAAAGGCCATCTTAAGGAGATCTTGGGCAGGAGAAAAGAGCATGGTGAAGCTAAGGATCCCACTTCAGAAACACCTCTATCACCTCCAACCACAACAAAAACTATCAATGTCATTTCTGGAGGCTCAGAAATCTACGGCACAACTTATTCGGCAGAAAGCGTCATGCTAAAGATTCGAAAGAAGACAAATTCAATACACCAGTCAGGTCATCTTAAAGATGTGAAGATTCACAAATAACCTTTGATCAAGATGACAAGGCAGATATCATGGGTCCCCACCATGATGGACTAGTTGTCACCTTGCAGATTGCAAATTGCAAGTTGAAAAGGATTCTTATCGATAATGGAAGTTCTGTCAACTTGATGATGCTCACCACCTTGAAGGAAATGGGCATTCCAGACTCTGAAGTTGTTAAGAACTCTTCTGTATTAATTGGATTTGAGTGGTGAAACCAAGCAAACAGTCGGAGAAATCAAGCTACACATATATGTTCAAGGGGTCAATTCTATGGAACATTTCTGTGTTATAGACTGCCCATCTTCTTATAACATTATCCTAGGCAGGCTATGGATACACAACATGAGAGCTATCCCATCTACATATCATCAATGTGTCAAATTACCAACACCATGGGGAATAATCACGCTTAAAGGAGATCAGCAGATAGCCAAAAATGTTACAAGACTTCCATGAAAGCCTCATCTGCATCTTGTCAAAAATAACAATCAAAGATAACCCTACATCTTCAACATGTCAAAGTCCTTACGAGCCGTGCCATATCTTTCATCTTTTTAGCAAGTTTCCAAAGAAGGAAAAGTCAGAAGCAGGTGCCCTATTCAACATGTCAAGCAAACAATACTACTACGCCAAGTATCTAGCTATACAGCAACTTCAAGACTAGATCGTGATAATCATTCTCGGGGCAAGTTGATTGTCAAAAGTTAAAGTGGTACGCGAGTCCTATAGAAGTGGATAATTATTTATCTTAAAACCCTATTTCATGTAAGTCAAATACATATTTAGTATAATTGGGAACATGTACGTCTTCTTTATTCATCTTGGTCTTTTATGTTCTTTTATATCTTTTTTGAAACATGACTAACTTAAGAATCGGAGGGGTGTTAGCTTAGAGATGCCCAAACGGTTCCGAACCGGCGGGCCGAACCGGAACCGGACCGGATAAAAACCGGAGGGAAACCGGACCGGACGAACCGTGAACCGGCTGAACCGGCGAACCGGCGGTTTACCGGTCCGGTTAAGGTTCAAGATTTCAAAAACCGGTGAACCGCCGGTTCAGGAACCGGAACCGGAACCGGAACCGCCGGTTCACGAACCGGAACCGGAACCGCCCAACGGCTAGATGATCTGGTGCGTCCATTTCTTGATCCGACGGTCCATGTTTAATGACCGTTAAATAACGGTCAGTGACCAAAATGTAAAAAAAAAAAAAAATTTAATCGTTTTGGTCCCTAAAACGGTTTTTTTTTTTATTTTGGTCCCTAAAACGTTTTTTTTTCTTTTTCTCATCAAACCTATAAATACCCTCCCCTCCCTTTATTTTTTTCACTACTCTCTCTCAACTCTCAAGTCTCAAACTCTCAATTACTTACTCTCTTTCTCTCTATCTCTCAAAGACTCAAATCTCTCTCTCATCTCAATCTCTCAATCTCAAGTCTCAAACTCTCAATTACTTACTCTCTTTTTCACATAAATTCATCTTTTCACCAAAAAAATGTCTTCATCTCGTGGCGGCCGTGGCGATAAGGGAAAGAATGTATCAAGTTCGCATCCATTTTTCCCCCCCGCCGATGATTCCATTTGGGGCAATCTTAATGTTCAACCTCTACCACAAGAAACGTTTAATTTGAGCGATGATGAAGTTGATACAACATTTCCAATGGGTGATCATGGTCATACCGAAGGGAGTAACACTCAAACCACTCAAACCCAAAGTGAAGCGCGAGGGGGTGGTCAAACTCAAATCCGACCTCGAGGTCGAGGACGAGGAGGTCGAACCACGGGAAGGTCGGACATCATGACCGTGCACTTTTCAAAAGTGCCAATTGAAGGTACCAATCAATACACCGTTTCTTGCAACCATTGTCCTCAAAAATTTGCCTTTACCCATGGAGGTGGTTATGGGACATTTAAAAGACACTTGACGACAAGGCACCCCGATCAAGTTGGAGATGCCCAAGATCAAACACAACTACAAGGATTTACGGGATCATCACAAGGTACGTCTTCGCAATTATTTAAATTTGATAATTCAACGTATAGAAGAGAAATGGCAAAATATACTGCTGCTAAAGGATTACCCTTTAATTTTACTAATGATAGATTATGGTCTCATATGGCACAACTTTGTTTAAATCCCGCGGCTAAAGAAATTAATAAAAATACAAGTACTCGTGATACTAAAGCTCAATATCTACAAGGAAAATTAACTTTAATTAATACGTTTAAAGATTTACCCCAAAAATTGTCAATATGTGCCGATATATGGAGCTAATTATCAAGGTAAAACTCATAGCTATATAGGAATTACATGTCATTGGGTTGATATTAGTTGGAAATTACAAAAACGATTAATTGCATATAAATCTTTTGATACTGTTCATAACGCTCAAAATATTTGTAGTAAAATTTCTAATGTTTTACAAGAATATGGATTAGTTCACAAAATTTTTTCAATTGGATTTGATAATGCCGCAAATAATACTGCTAGTCTACCATCACTCATTGATATTTGTCAACCATCTATTGGTGGTAAATTTTTTCATGTTAGGTGCATATGTCATATTTTAAATTTGTGTGTGCAAGATGGTTTAACAACTTTAAAGGAACATGTAGCCCCAATTAAGGAAGTTCTTGCTTATATAATGAGAAATCATAGTGTAACAAAATTGTGGATTAGATTTTGTAAAATAAATAATATCCCACCTAAAAGATTTTCCCTAGATGTTCCAAATCGATGGAATTCCACTTATAAAATGTTATCCGAATCTTATGATTTTCGTGAACTATTGTGTCAGTTTATTCAACAAATAGAGTATTCAACTATAATATTGCCTCATCAATGGGATATTTGTAATAATTTAAAGAAAATTTTGAAAGTTTTTAAAGATGCTACCGTACAATTATCCGGTTCTTACTATCCCACTTCACCGTTAGTTATAGAACACGCCGCTAAAATTAGTTACATATTTATGCATTTTAAAGATGATCAAATTTTAGGTGAATGTATTAACAAGATGAGAACAAAATGGCTTAAATATTTTTTGATCATTCCCCCATTGTTTTTAGTAGCTAAACTATTAGATCCTAGGATAAGAGAAGATGGTTTAGAACAAATACTAGATTATTATTATAAGAATCTATTTCCCACCGGCTTTGATTTGTTTTTAGATAGACCTATCCTTAAGGCAAAAGACGTTGTAATGAAGACTAAAAAAATTGTATATGAACTTTATAGAGAATATTATGATCTTTTTGGTAATATTGTTTATCCTCCTAGTAGTGAAAATGTAGGTGGTAGTTCTCACGAAGATAGCGATCCCTTTAACTTTATAGATAATTTAATTAGTTCTAGAACTCAAAAACGTCAACGAGGTGGCTCCACTTATATTGAACTTGAAAATTATTTAACCACTTCTTTTGAGCCTATAGACGATTTTGATATTGCAAAGTGGTGGGCACGAAGGGCAAACAACTATCCTATTCTATCATTGATAGCAAAGGAGATCCTAGCCGCTCCCGCCTCAACCGTTGCCGTAGAAGAAGTATTTAGTGTAGGAGGAAATGTCTTATCCGATCGAAGGTCAAGGTTGTCTCCATATAATTTAGAATATCAAATGTTGCTCGGCGATTGGGATAGAGCCGAACTACGACTTCAAGATAAAAGAAGTAGTTCCGAGGAGGAGGAGGCCTTTGATGAAGATACATCGGGGAGCGAAGCCGAATGAACTTCGCCGCTCTTTAGACTTTAGATTAGGTTAATTGTAATTTTATAGATTAGATTATAGATTAGGTTTATTTTTATTTAATTGTAATAGTTAGGTTGAGGTAAAGGCTCCTAAATGTCCCCCCTTATTTATAAAAGGGTAAGGTTGGTTGTCCCCCTCATTTGTAATTTTATTTTAATTAATAAAATTTAAGGGTACCGTCCCTTTTTCTTTTATATACTTTCGTTTATTTTAAAAAAAGTTAAGTTTTTAAATGACTTTTTTGCAAAAAATTAACTTTTTTGTAAAACTTAACAGAAATTGTTAAGAATTTAACTTGTAATTTTTTTTTTTTGAAGGACTGGACACTTGGGCGACCGCCCAAGCCTTTCATTTGTTTTTTTTTTAAACTGGACACATGGGCGACCGCCCAAGTCATTCGGCCCTTCTTGGGCGACCGCCCAAGTCTATTTTTTTTATTTTTTTTTGAAATTAACCGGTTTAGAACCGGAACCGGAACCGTACGGCCGGTTCGGAACCGGGACCGGAACCGTGACAAACCGGGCCGATTTCGGTTCAATGCTTGGTGGAACCGTGAACCGCCGGTTCGGAACCGGAACCGGCGGTTTGAACCGGATGGACACCTATATGTTAGCTAAGCTAACACCTAACCTTAACATATTTCTATTTTGCGAGATTTAGTCTCTCTACATGTTAAAGACGGAACTGCAGAAAATCTATGTCAACAAAATTGGAGACAGCTTACTGTCTAGAATGAAAGGTACATACTTCCTGACTTGTTTATTACAACTTCTCTAAGAAATACCTATTATTCAAAATTTCGCCTGGGCGCACGTTTTTCACTATACGTGAACTCAAGATTCTCAAGGATGTAACATTTGCATGTTACTCACAAAAATCTTAAGGTTGTAACATATACATGTTAGTCACAAATTCTTAAGGTTGTAACATTTGCATGTTACTCACAAAGTTCAAGAGGTAAAACACATTCAGTGTTTCATACGATCAAAAAATACTTGATGAAAAAACTAAATGTTCAAACTGATAGAATCCCAAAAATGGTGTCATGCCAACATCAACATGACACCCAAAAAAAAAACCCTAGATTGTATGCCAACAAAGGCATACCAAATATTACAAATCCAAGTTAAATTGTTTATGAGGACACACTCTCAATAAAAAACTTAAAATACTTGAAATTAAAGATTGTTTTTGGTTAGAAACTTAAGAAGTCTTCTACTTACCCTCTTGGCCTACTGCCGCAGTGTTGCCATCTACCTCCTTATTTTTGTCCTCTTCAGATTTACTCTCATCCTGACTAGCATCTTCAATCTCCATATTAGCCTGACCAGTAGCACCATCCAAAGCTGGAGAATTAACTTCATCACCATCCACATCTTCCCCAGTATACATCTTCAGCAAGCGACGTGCTTCCTCAATATTCCATGAGAGATGCTTCCCATCTTGAAAATCTAGCATCATCTCAACTTTGGTCTCTAACATGGTTTTTGCAGCATCATTGATGAACTTCTCTTTTGCTTCATCTAGCTCCCTCAGCCAATCAGTCTCTATGGTTGACAACCTATCAGACTTCTCCTATAACAATTTGTTCAAATTTTCTATCTCCCTTGCCCTCACCTCGCATTCATTGGCATAAACCTTAGTTTCCTTCTCCGCTTTGACAGACATATGACCTTCAAATTTGCACCTTTGCTCAAGGATCTTGATCCTATCATCTTTAATCTCTAATTCTCCCAGTAAAAAAGCTACCAAATTTGATGCCTGCATTTATAAGATCATCATATTAACATCTTAATTAATTGTCAAAATTGTCAGAATAGTATGAGAAAAGTAATTTTACCTTCTTGTTCAACTCATCCATACTATTCAAAACACTCTCAATCTTCCAAACTTCCTTCACCCTCACAATTTCAACATCCTCAATCTTCCTCTTTTTTTCCTCAGAACCACTACCCTTAAGTTTCACAATCTTGGAAGAAAAACTCTCCATCTTAGGAATGGGCGGCTTACCAACTTCAAGTTTAGCCTCCTTCTTCATCTCAGCCTTCGCCAAGATCCTAGACATCCCCTCATCTTTGGTAAAACCTCCTGCTTGAGAACGACCCACTGTTCATATAGATATAGAAAACGTTAGTTGCAAAATACCAAGTTTACTACAAAATAACTGATTAAGACAACAATTACTTGAAGACATCTTGTTAATACTTATATCCGGTGAAACTCTGCTTCCAAATTGCTCACCTGACTCACCTTCTTCAGCACTAGTAATCTCAAACTCAACAGGCAGAGGTCTATACTTCTGTATATCAGCAGGCAGGTTCAAAATCTTCTTCACATTTATGTATGTGTCATCCTTCTCAGGAAATAAAACGCACAACTTGGCAACTGAGAAATCTAAGAAGAAAAGAATTAGAAAACATGTTGAGCAACAGAGGAGTAAGATGTTAAAGAAAGAACCAAGGCTATACCTTGCGACCTCCATTTCGTAACCAACTCCTCACTACCTTCCAGAGTATTCTTTCTCACAAAGAAGAATTTGCTCTTCCACCCTCTATCTTGTGCCTCTAAGTCTAGTACTAGGTTGTTCGACGCAGATTTAGCCCTAAAATTGTATCTATGGGGACCATGTGACCTAATCTCGGAGGTAAAAGCCAATTCTTCCAAGCCAACAGTAAGTCCAGTTTCAAAGGCAATCCTATCTAGGGTTAATAGAATCCTCCATCCTACTAGCATCAGTTGAGGATAAGCTAACTTAGTGGCCTTGAAGAAACGGTTAATCAACGGTGAAAAGGGGAATTTTAGGCCAATGTTAAAGGGATACTCCAAGAACCCTACCCAGTTTTCAGAGGCGCAATCAGAGGTGAAAGATTTATCTGGTATCAGAAATTCAGTACCTTCAGGGAAGGCTTTGTTCCTAATGTAGGTATCTAGATGGGTTTGCTTAATGGTGCTTTTTTTCAAAATTTGGTTTAAGGAGTTCGAGATGTGTAAAATTCTCATGAATAACAGAAATTGCTACTTTCATACCCTTAACCATTCTCAAAAAAGATTTAAAAAAAACGAAATCAACAAAAGCTTAAGGGAGATCGGCTTACCTAAAGAAGAGCGGCGACAATGGAAGAATTTGTTTGCTGTGTTAACCTTTTGAATCGCCAAAGAGATGGTTTATTTATGGGAGGTTATAGGCGGTTATGAGAGCCCTACTCCTAATTAATAGCCACCTTTTATAAACTATCAAATCAAAGGTCGCGTCACTTAAATAAGGAATTGTGGAAAGCGTTTTAAAATTTTCTGACTCTTTAGCTCCACTTAAAGATTCAAAAAATTGGGGGCAATTGTTTGGGGTTGAATTTTACTCAAGACAACACTGACATCTTGGCTAGTATGGTTCTTTAGCATCTTTATTTTCCAACATCTTTAACATGACATCTTACTTTTGACAACTTGAAGATTCAAGTTCAACCGTTCCTATTTTTCAGGAGACAATCACTACGCAAAGATCAATGACCAAGTCTTTCATATTTCAAATGTATTTCTAACGGAAGATCAAATCATGGCAACAGTCCCTTATCTTCAGCAACCTGATCCGGATTTATAGGGATTTTCGGTTACTTATTAATTCTCTATTATTTTTGGGGTATAAAAGGAGAGCTAGGGATAGGCGCTATGGACGGAAATTTTGTAACTCTCTCTATACTTCCACTTTGTAATTACTCAAGAAATATTATAAACATCTTTGGTTTTAGGTAGGTTTTCTAAAACCTTCCGAGGTTTTGTGACGGAGATCAGTTGATCAAGTGCTTTCCTCGTTACATCTCGGTATAGCATGTTGAATTTTCTCATTCTTATATTCCATTTGTGCCCAAAATCATTCCACTAAAGTTCATTTTCAAAACCTACAAGAAATTGACCAAAACAGTTATAGAATCTCTTTACTATGTCCAGGTCGACATATTGGGATATGACGAGGATAAAAAACGAGTATAGGTAGGAAAACTCATTCCCTATTTCGTATTTGGGACTTGTAATGGGCCAACACCTGCTCACTTCTAAATAATTTAAAAATATGTCTCATTAATGTCAAAATTACTAGACTAAAAAATGTATTCATTTCTGAAGGAAATTATTTGTAAAAACAGATTAAATAGAAAATCGATAAACTTATAATGGGCCAACACCTACTACTTGTTATAATAAACAAACGCACAATTGTACTATCAGTAAATGTAGTTGATGATGCCAAAAACGTTCGGATCAGCCCAAATCCAGCAGCAGGTTGTATCTTGGCGATTGAATAGCCTGAAAAAGATGAACAAATACATAAACTTAGCCGGGGCTTCACCGACGAAGGCCCTCCGGCGTGAGAGTAAATATTTGCTTTTTAGAGAGAGAAATCATTTGACAAGAGTTTAGAGTCAAAAGATAACATACCAAAATATGTGAATTATGGTATGTATTTATAGATATAGCAATGTATAATCCATGTTGGAATGGAGTGTTTGGAGATAAGATTTACTCCAAGGAGGATTATAACTTGTTCAGTCCTTGTTGTATGAGAATTCTTGTGAGATAAGGTTATAATCCTAAGAGGATTATAACTGTTCACAGTCCTTATTTGAGTAGGATTGAATAAACTGCAGTCTGCATGTTTGCCGGTGAGGAGCTTCCTCGGCTTATGTAGCCTTGTCGTCCTAAGTCGAACCGAGGAGGAGAGTAGTATGGGGAAGCCCATTTATGTGTTAAGTTGATTACCGAGGAGGGGCTCCTCGTCTTTAAGGGGGATCCTTGCTCGACATTGGAGGGAGGCCTTCCTCGGCATAGATGCTGATGCTTCGTCGGTCATGGGTCCGTAGTTGGGCCTTAGTCATTGTGCGCCTGCTATATCTAGGTCGACATAGGGGAATAACGAGGAGGCCTAACGATCAAAGGTAGGGAAAGTCCACTCCTTTCGTCGTATATGCGACTTGTATGAATTATATTTTGGGCCCAATCCATTGGCCCTTGCCCGGTTACGGATCCACGTTCGTACCTCAGTTTATACCGTTCAGTGGCCCCCGACTTCCTAGCTCGGCTATGCTGAGGAGGAAGTAGTGCTCTAACTCGGCTTAAATGAATTTGAACGGGTTTTCCACGTGTCACGAGGGGCTTCACATTCCGTTGCTTCAAGTCGTACAATGATGTTTGACAGTTGCCTTGGTACCCGCTATAGCATTTAATGCTTGGAAAGGACGGCATCACTTTACCCAATTTTGACCCGTACCCATTTTGTATTTGGGTATATAAGGTAAAACCCAAATCAATTTCTAACTTTTATCACTGTTTGCCATTGAGAGAGAGATAGCAAGGTTGAAAACCGTCGTTTGTGTTCTTGATTCCATTGCCCCCAAATTTGCGTTTGTGCTCAATTTCATCCGTTCGTTCTTCACCAAACTTCGATATAAGGTATAATTTCTTCTTTTTTAACTGATTTCTGCATTTATTTTGAGTTTTTTGGTTTTTGCGCTGCTGTTCTTGGTGGGTTTTGGAGAAATCGCAATTATTGCTTCTGGTTTCAAGGTTTTCTTGAGTTTGTTATTGTTCTTGAACCGTACCGTGTCTTCCTCCTCGTATTTATAAATGGCGAGGACATGGAGTATTAATCCCAACTCTCTGTACGGTTGCCATAACTGGAATCTTAGGGTTTATCGACGAACTGATGGTTCATGGCTGATGTTGAGTTTGGGAGAGATAGGAGAGATAATGACGAGGTACCAAAGTCATAGAACCAATGTACGATATCCAGTTCAGTTCAGAATTGACCGAGTAGACATGGGTTATGTTAATGTTAGAACATGTGTTGCCATGTATGTTGTCCCTAGTGTTGCAAACCAGTGTTGCCACAGGTGTTCCCATTTGGATTTGGCAACACCAGAATAGTTACTGTATTTTTCAAAAATAATAATGTGTAAATTAATGTTTAAATATCAGTTGTTAGTCTGCTAATTGTGAGCTTGAATAGGTCAACAGAAAGTGCCCAGGCGTAATTCACGAAGGAGAAGAGAAAATTACATATAAACATGTTGTTTATATGTTTAATTAGTGACCAAGTAAAATAGCTATTGTTTAGATATTCAGGGGGAGATAAAGTCAGAGTACAAGGTAGCTACAGCAGAGGTGTACAAGCAAGAGAAGCAATGAAGACCAAGTCTTCTATAATTGAGGCGAATGTGAGCTAAAATCAAGGAACAACTTCAAGGCTTGTTATCTGATCATTTTGAGTAGGCTCCAAGTTTTGGAGGCCTATATATAGTGCACTCGATCAGCCTAAGTGATCATCCAATTCAGAAGACACAAATCTGCACAAGAGAGAATTTTGGTCTTCAATTGTCGCCATTCAGTGTTGGCAACACTTGATCCAACACTCGAGAGTTTCACTTATATTTTTGTATTTTCGTGAGGTTTTGAGTGTTAGTATTCAGAGAGTTCTTTATTTGTTGTTCCTTGAGTTAATGATTATTTATCATTAAGAAAACTTCTTTGACCTTGTATTGAATTCATATTATATATAGAAAGGTCTTGCCCTTCTGGCACCCATCAAGTTATATATTTATATAACTTGATAAAAATATATTTCTTGTGTATTGTTATTTACTTCCGCTGCAAATTAGATTTATTTCTATTTATTTGTTGTTTTCGAATTGGTGTGTGTTGTTGTTAGTGTTGTCAACACTAAGGACAACACTTGTGAGTTTCGTCTCACCTTGTAAGTTTCGTCTCACTTTGCTAAGCCATAGACAATTTCAATTGGTATCAGAGCCTAGCACTTGATATACTAAGTGTCTTGATCCTTTTGCCATGGCTTATGATCCTGCCAACCCTAATCAAAAGAGATTACCGATTTTAGATGGATCAAATTATGCTTATTGAAAGATTCGCCTTCGCTCGCATATCAAGTCAATTGATCTTCGAGCTTGGCGATCTATTTTAAATGGTTATTCTCTTACATTACTCCTTCCAGATGAAGATGGTGACGTTCAAGTCAAACCTGAATCTGAATGGACAATTGAAGAAAATAATCTTGCTAGTTTCAATGAAAAGGCACTAAATGCTATCTATGAATGGGTTGACATGCATATGTTCAAACTCATTCAAAATAGCCCCTCTGCAAAAGATGCTTGGGATACTTTACAAAGATTTTGTGAAGGAGATGGTTGTGTCCGAGAAACAAAGCTTAGGGGTCTCACTAGTAAATTTGAAAGATTAAGAATGGGTGAAAACGAAGACATTTCGTCGTATTTTGAAAAGTTGATTGATATTTCAAATGCTTGTCAAGTATTAGGAGAACCTTTTACTAATAAACAACTTGTTTCAAAAGCCATTCGTACTCTTCTCGAACGTTTTAATATTAAAGTTTCAGCCATTGAAGAGGCCCATAATCTTTCAACCATGGACATTAATTCCTTGATGAGTATTTTAAAGAATTTTAAATTAAATTTGAATGAGCAAGCCGAGGCTTCAAAAGGCAAAAACATTGCTTTAAAATTCGAATTTTCGGACACATGTGTGGATGATGAAGAAGAAGCCTTCGAGGAATTAGATGAAAATGTTGGTGTAATGCCCTAGGCTTTAGTTATGTTTAACTGAAAACCGTTATGTATCATCTTTATCGTTTATGTTTATTATTTGATTATTATATAGTTTGCATATTTATTGTAATAATCTCCGTCCCTAATTATTAAGAGAATAATTAGTATAATTGTCAATGGATAATCATATGATGATTATATGCATAGGGATGCACATTGAAATTATGGGTACTTGTTAGAGAACAAGTGACTGGACTTGACCCGTATGAGATTTATGTCATGGTCAAATGTCATAATTAAATCTCATATGGTCACTTCATTTAGTCCCTAGACCTGAGATTATCATGACCTTACATATGATGAAAGTTATGTTTGATTTTAGTCAAACGGTATCTTAACACGATATCTATAAAGGCTATCTTTGGCATGATCGGATTCATGATGGGAAGGATGATAAGTCAAGATGGAATTTGTCCCTCGGAAGAGAGATGTTTTGCTTGGGCCACTCGATGAGTGATAATGATGAAAGCGTGTGGCCACACCCCAATATGATTGGACTATCATTATACTCAAGATCGAGAAAGCATTGAACAAATACAAGTTGACGTGGACCATGACTTGTGTTCAATATAACATCGTGAGACAAAGGGAGAAATGGAAGTGTACCATTGGAAACGTGAACTCTTACGTTGTGCTATTTGGGTAGACATAATGGCTTGCTAGAGTCCGCTTATGTCTTATGAGGGTCGATATGATCGGACTCATTGCCAACATAATACAATCCTATTGGGTCACACACAAATAGAATGAATTGGTTGAACAAAAGGAAGAATGATTGAAAGTTTATGTAAACTGGCTAAATATGTCACGCGACATAACTAGCCACTGGCTAAATATGTCACGCGACATAACTAGCCACCGACGCGAATTGACGGCTGGTCTCCTAATTCGATTAGGAAACATATTAATGCTAATGTAGTATAAATATGAGAGGTCTGTCAACCCTAATGGTCTAGCCGAATTTTTCAATAGAAATTCACAATCAAAAGTCCTCTCAATATTCTTCCATAAGTTTTAGGAATCTAGCAATTCCCAACCCGAGAATCGTTCTCGACATTCATATTTGTGTGGATTACCAAAAGAGGGTCTTAATTTTGTTCAAACAAATCAAAGACCTAGAGTTCAAATCTGAAGATCCAAAGGAGTTGAAGATTCGAAGATTTGAAGATCAAAAGTTTGTGATTACGAATCACATAATTATCCGTTCGATAGCTCAAGACCGGAAAGCAATTTAGGTTGGTAAATTCTATCTCATAGCAATTCAATTTAATCGTATAGAACGGATCTTAGGGCTTGGGTTTTGTGTTAATTTTATGCTTAATTCCGCTGCGCATGGATCCATAAAACCCAACAGTGGTATCAGAGCCCCGTTCGTATGGTTAAGTTTGAATTAACATGCTAGAATGATTATATAAATTGTTTATATGTTCGTTGCATGTTTTGTATGCGATAGAATTTTGATTGTTTATGTGAAACAATATGAAAATCGTTTTCGAATTATGATGAATTAAATCTGTAAAAGGGTTGTTTTATATGATTTAATTGCCATGTAATCTGAATTGATTGAAATCTGGAAATCCTGCGAACTGGCTACCTATGTCGTGCGACATAGTAGGCCACATGTGAAAATCTGGTAATCTGGCTAGTTATGTCACGCGACATACTTAGCCACTGGCTAGTTATGTCACGCGACATAATAAGCCAAATCTGGGCAGAATCAGTTTGTTTAATTTTTCTGCTATTCTGTGATTGTGTTTACAATCTGATATGTTTATATGATAATCTGGATGCTATAAATTTCTGGAAATAAAATTTGTAGGACCATGCTAGATTAATTCATTGTTTATGATGCATGCTTAATTAATTCAAATATGTTTTTATTAATTGTTGCGATGCATGAATTAATTGTTCTTAAGTGTTAAGAATTTTATTAGATGTTTAGTTGAAACATTGATTCATAGTTTCCTAATATGTTTAGATTTAGACATTGTAAATTTTGGATTTTATGATTGTTTATGGAAACAAGTCATAATTACGCGAAATTTAAAAGGAAACTGATTGTTTATAAAAGGTAATGATTATGTTGCCAAATCGGGGCGATTTCTAATTGTGCATGACTAGGAGAGTTACGTCTAAGGAAGAGTTGGTACTTAAGTAGTCCTTGTGGCTCACCTATCTTCCTGGGAACTTACGGTGCATGATTGTGACTATCTTTGCTGATATGCTTATAATCTACCTTAAAGAACCTTCATTTAACTTTTAAGTTTTTTATGCCAATCCATGATTAAAACACTTGAGACCACTCGGATAGTTTTTGGGTGGGCTTGCCATAGCAAGGTGCTTTGATTCTATTCCGTTTGCGAGCAAGATGAGGAAATGGTGGTTCCTATACGTTTAAAATGGATGAACTTAATTGGGTTATCAAAATGGTTTTGGACCCAAGGCATAAGATGAGATTAAAATATGCTTGGACATATGATGTCTTAAATAAATATCATAAAAGATCCTAAGAGTCATATATGATATGATTGATGTTTTCTACCTAATTAGTTTAATCTTGAGCGGTGCGCCATAGCGTACTTGAGATTAAATTAAAGTTGGATCTTAGCCCTAAGAGTCATATACGATATGATTGATGTTTTCTACCTAATTAGTTTAATCTTGAGCGGTGCGCCATAGCGTACTTGAGATTAAATTAAAGTTGGATCTTAGCCCATTAAATGCATATTATGCTTATTAGCATTGGAAGGTGTATGATTTAGTGGGAGTATTTGTAAAATACATTATTTGCTCTTAAATGATAAATGTGTTGATATTGATATGTGTTCATATAATTTGTATATTTTGTTGTAGAAGTAGCATTACATAATGATAATTGCGATTCGTCCTTATGAAGGACAAAGTTCGAAAGGAACAATACATAATGTGTACGTTCTTGACGAATCCGTTCCTCTTTGAACCCATTGCAAATGTTGCAAAGGGCAAATAAGGAAGCAACATTAGAAACATATTGATGATTCTGACAATATTGCTTGCCTTGTATTTGCCACCATGTTTAAAGGCTCTTATGAAGAACCTTGAGCACATGATAACTATTCTTTTGTTCTAGCACACCGCATAAAGGAAATGTTTCAAATGCGAACTAGGCAAAAGATATATGTTGTGGTGAAGGCTCTCAATTCATATGATGAAAGAAGGAGCAATCCGCAAATTGTGTTAATGGTTGACACAATAAAAGGGTTCATAAAGAAAGGAAAAGAAGGTAAAGCAAAAGTTGCTAAACCTAGGACAAATGTTGTCAAAGCCGAAGAGGCTAAACCCAAAGTGTCTCAAAAGGATGCATTTTGCTATCATTGCAATAAGATTGTCATTGGAAGCAAAGTTGCAAGGCTTATTAGGAAGGCCTAAAAGGTGAAGAAGGGCAATATGATTGCTACTACTTCAAATATCTATATGATAGATATTTTCCCTTCGACTTCTTGTTCTTGGGTATATGATACCAGATTGGATCCCATATTTGTTTAAATGTGCAAGGAACAAAGAATAGAAAGCCACTCAAATAAGGTAAATTAAACCTATGCATGGGAATGGAGCAAGAGTTGCAACATTAGCCATAAGGGACTTATGAAGTCACTTTGCCTTGTGAAGTAGTACTTGTTTTGAATAAGTATGACTACGTTCCGAATTTGAGTAGGAGTATTATTTCCGTTTCTTAAATGGATGATGAAGGATATAATTTTCTTATTTTCAATAAGAAGTTTTATATTCATTTAATGATATGCCTTATTGTATTGCATATGTCATTGAATGGTCTTCATATCCTTGAAGATGAGATACAAAATAATATTGAAGATATCTAAAATATAAATGGGAATTCTGAACCAAACAATATGAACAACGCGTTCATATGGCATTGCTTGCGGCTTGGTCAAATAAATAAGAAACATATATCTAAACTCCATTAACATGGACTTTTAGACTCATATGACCATAAATCATTTGAGGAATGTGGATCTTATTTATTGGGATTATCGACAGGACCACCCTACACTAAGAGAAGTGGGAGGGCTAGTGACTTATTGGTCATTATACATGAGATGTATGTGGACTGTTAAGTAGCATTGCTAGGGGAAGACTTCGGTATTTCATCACATTTCACTAAAGACTTATCTAGATATGACTATGTCTATCTGATGAAGTCCAAAGGTGAATCGTTTGAGATGTTTCGAACATTTCAAGATGAAGTGCAAAACAAACTTGGCAAAACTATTAAGTACTTCGATTAGATCGAGGTGGTGAATATTTGAGCCAAGAGTTTGACAATCATCTCAAAACTATGAAATCGTTTCAAAGTTGACTCCACCCGGAACATCACATTGTATGGTGTGTCTATAGGAGGAAGTGAACCTTGTAGGACATGGTTCATTCGATGATGTGTCAAGTTGACTTTCCTAATTCCTTTTGAGGATATGCATTAGAAATAATGCGGTTACACTGAATTGAGTCCTTACTAAATCGGTTCCTAAGGCCCCACATGAGATGTGGCATGGAAAAAAACTTATTTTGTCTTTCATGAAGATTTGGGGTTGCGAATCTTATGTAAAGAGACTTGTCTCTTATAAGTTAGCACCAAATTTGACAAAGGTTATTTTCGAAAATTAATCTTACAACCGCAAAGAGAACAAAATGTTTGTTGCTCTATACGATTCGTTTCTTGAGAAATAGTTTTTCAATATCTAGTGGGAGTAAAATTAATCTTGAAAAGAGTTCAAGAACCTGAAAATGACATGGATCCAAGAGTAGAGACGGAACCAAGTTCACAAAGGAGTTGTGGAACCGGTTCAAGATGCACAAGTCCATCGTAGATCGGATAGGTTACGATCCAAACTCAAGAAATAATGATTTCTCGTTTCGGAAAGTAATAAAGTGGAAGTCATTGAGAATGACAATCCTACTTCCTATCTTGAGGCGATGTCCACTCCTAATTTGGATAAATGGTTAGGAACCATGGAATCCGAATTACAATCCATGTTTGACAATCAAGTTTGGAACTTGATTGGGCTACCTGAAGGTGTAAAAACTAATGGGATGCAAGAAGGTCTTCAAGACCGACATGGATGGGAAGGTGTGTACTTTCATGACTAAGGATTGTAACAAAGGGATTTAGGCAAATTCATAGTATTGAATATGTTGAAACCTTTTTCGCCAGTTACAATGTCGAAGTCTGTTAGATTTTCAATTGCCATTAACACATATTGTGACTATGTGATATGACAAATGGATGTCAAACGACTTTCTTTAAATGGAAAGATTATTAAGGATGTGTATAGTACACAACCCGAATAGTTTAACGATCCAAGAAACTCTAATAGAGTATGCATGTTGCAAAGATCCATGAGATGGGTTTAAGCAAGCTTAAAGGAATTGAAATCTTCGTTTTGATGAATTGGTCAAAGAGTTTGACTTTATCAAGTACGAAGATGAACCTTGTGTATGCATGAAATTCAGTGGGAGCATGGTATTATTTCTATTGTTTATTACAATGATATCTTACTCATTGGAAAAACAAGTTCCGATACTTAAGACTGTTAAGTCTTGGTCAAGGAAAGGTTTCTCAATGAAAGATATGGGTGAAGCCGCTTACATCCTTGGCATCAATATCTATAGAGATGGATCTAGAAGGATAAATTGGTTTGAGTCAAAGTGTTCACATTGACAAGATTCTTAGAAGAGTCTAAGAAGAGTAGCTTGTCAATGGGTCATGGTATTTCTCTTAGCAATATTCATTGTCTTATGACAACTGATGAGCAAAAGGGAATGAATGAAGTTCCATATGCTGCGGCACTTGGATCTGTCATGTATGCCATGATTTGTACTAGACTCGACGTCTCGTATGCTATAAGCATGATGAGTCGATACCAATCTGATCTGTTGAGAACCAATGGATGGCGATCAAGATGATCCTAAGTACTTAAGAAGAACTAAGGATACGTTCTTGGGATTTGAAAGATTGGAAGTTAATCTTGTTGTAAGGGTTACAAAGATGCTAGCTTCCAAACTGACAAAGTTATTTTAAAATCGCAATTAGGATTTGTGTTTGTGCTTATTAGAGGTGCAATTTTGATTGGAAGAGTTTCAAGCAGAAATTGTAGCCGATTCTACTACTAAGGCCATATTTTAGCAACATATGATGTAGCTGAAAGAGGCAGTTTGGATCAAAAGTTCATTTAGTGTTTTGGAAACACTTCAAGTGTTTTTCCAGTATCACTAATCCGTGGAACTTTGTTGTGATAATTATGGTGTCATTTGTGCAAACAATGGAACCAAAATCACAACGGTGATCCAAACACTCACTTAGACGTTCTTCGAGGAATTCATAAAGAATGAGAAGACGTTAAGATATACAAAATATCAACCGATGATGACATTTTAGCAACATATGATGTAGCTGAAAGAGGCAGTTTGGATCAAAAGTTCATTTAGTGTTTTGGAAACACTTCAAGTGTTTTTCCAAGTATCACTAATCCGTGGAACTTTGTTGTGATAATTATGGTGTCATTTGTGCAAACAATGGAACCAAAATCACAACGGTGATCCAAACACTCACTTAGACGTTCTTCGAGGAATTCATAAAGAATGAGAAGACGTTAAGATATACAAAATATCAACCGATGATGACATAAGGGATTCACTTACAAAGACCCTCGCATAGGCAGAAGCATGGTGGGCATGTTAGATCCATGAGTATTCGATACATAAATGGAGCCTAGTGCAAGTGGGAGACTGTTGGTGTAATGCCCTAGGCTTTAGTTATGTTTAACTGAAAACCGTTATGTATCATCTTTATCGTTTATGTTTATTATTTTATTATTATATAGTTTGCATATTTATTGTAATAATCTCCGTCCCTAATTATTAAGAGAATAATTAGTATAATTGTCAATGGATAATCATATGATGATTATATGCATAGGGATGCACATTGAAATTATGGGTACTTGTTAGAGAACAAGTGACTGGACTTGACCCGTATGAGATTTATGTCATGGTCAAATGTCATATTTAAATCTCATATGGTCACTTCATTTAGTCCCTAGACCTGAGATTATCATGACCTTACATAAGATGAAAGTTATGTTTGATTTTAGTCAAACGGTATCTTAACACGATATCTATAAAGGCTATCTTTGGCATGATCGGATTCATGATGGGAAGGATGATAAGTCAAGATGGAATTTGTCCCTCGGAAGAGAGATGTTTTGCTTGGGCCCCTCGATGAGTGATAATGATGAAAGCGTGTGGCCACACCCCAATATGATTGGACTATCATTATACTCAAGATCGAGAAAGCATTGAACAAATACAAGTTGACGTGGACCATGACTTGTGTTCAATATAATATCGTGAGACAAAGGGAGAAATGGAAGTGTACCATTGGAAACGTGAACTCTTACGTTGTGTTATTTGGGTAGACATAATGGCTTGCTAGAGTCCGCTTATGTCTTATGAGGTCGATATGATCGGACTCATTGCCAACATAATACAATCCTATTGGGTCACACACAAATAGAATGAATTGGTTGAACAAAAGGAAGAATGATTGAAAGTTTCTGTAAACTGGCTAAATATGTCACGCGACATAACTAGCCACTGGCTAAATATGTCACGCGACATAACTAGCCACCAGACGCGAATTGTGACTGGTCTCCTAATTCGATTAGGAAACATATTAATGCTAATGTAGTATAAATATGAGAGGTCTGTCAACCCTAATGGTCTAGCCGAATTTTTCAATAGAAATTCACAATCAAAAGTCCTCTCAATATTCTTCCATAAGTTTTAGGAATCTAGCAATTCCCAACCCGAGAATCGTTCTCGACATTCATATTTGTGTGGATTACCAAAAGAGGGTCTTAATTTTGTTCAAACAAATCAAAGACCTAGAGTTCAAATCTGAAGATCCAAAGGAGTTGAAGATTCGAAGATTTGAAGATCAAAAGTTTGTGATTACGAATCACATAATTATCCGTTAGATAGCTCAAGACCGGAAAGCAATTTAGGTTGGTAAATTCTATCTCATAGCAATTCAATTTAATCGTATAGAACGGATCTTAGGGCTTGGGTTTTGTGTTAATTTTATGCTTAATTCCGCTGCGCATGGATCCATAAAACCCAACAGAAAATACTAGTGTAGCTTTATTTGTAAAGAAATATAATTCCATACTTATGAAATTTAACAGTGTGCAGGTGAAAGCTAAGGATCAACAATCCAAAACGTCAAGTTTTGTGCCAAGAAGAGTTCCTCCTCCAAACCTAAAAGACACCTTACCTAGACGTGCATCCTCGAAAAAGTCCCGATCTGATCCTAAATACATTGAATCTATTCAATGTCACCCTTTTTTCGGTTGGGTCACTATGCCAATGAATGTGCTAATACATTGAGAAAGGCGGGCAAAAATATGTGGGTGTCTCTTAGTGATGGAGAGGAGGAAGGAACAGAGAAAGATGAAAAGGTCGAGCAAGTGGTCATGATGGCCATGGTAGAAGAGCTGCCTTCGACAGAAGGTGTTGCCTCAAGTGTTGTCCCAGATATGACAACACTTGTAACTTCTTTATAAAGTGTTTTCTCAAGTGTCGTCCAGGAAATGGCAACACTTGACACAACACTCAGCAGGTATGATTCTTTAAATGATATTTGCTTGCATGGTTCTGTTGGTCTAAATTCAGAGGAGTCTATAGATGATAAACTTGATAAAGATGAGCTGTGAATGTGTGCCCCAAAATTTTGTTTATTGGAATTCACGCGAGTTTGAAGACATCCGAGTTATTTGAAAAACGGAGTCGCCACGCCATTTTGATTACCTCAAAACTTTGAAAAAAAGGTTTTATGGGTTCGGAGGTTAAGTTACCCCTTGGGAAGAACGTTTGGCGTTCACCCAAAGTGCCTTGCCGGAGCAAGTCTCCCTAGGTTTCATTAATCGTGTTTGCTTGCGTGCTTTCTTTGTGTGCATGTGTTTGAAAATAAGGGGGGGGAATGTCCCAAGTTATCTTCCGGACGTACAAACCATTTGTTGGTTGTCGCTCGGGATTCCTTGGAATTTATGTATTTGGGATTATGATCCCGTCCTCATCTTATGACTTATGATCATCGCATTTTAAACCTCGGGACCCTCGGGACTTGCGTGATCGAGAGAATGACTCTCTTTTGGGTCAAAGATGAGGTTCTTTAGGAAGGAATGTCCTTAGCCCATCAATCCTACACTTTAAGACGGTCGAGCTCGTATAGAGGCTTCATACTCATTCTTAAGCGATAATTGGAGATATAGGGTTCAAGGTTATCCTTTTCCTAAAGAAATCATGAACCTTTAATGGAAGGAACGATGCAAAGATGAGAACTTTTACACCGGTCCGTTCCAAGGTTAGGGAAAAGGGGAAATGCATGATAAAAATGACTCTTTAATGAAAAGATGACATTTTGGTTATAGCAAATGATGCTTTTTGATTGAAAGAAATGATCTTTATGCAAATGATGCATAAAGATAGCATTTTTATGCAAATGATGCATTAGAAAAGGGGTTTTGATGCAAAGGATGCATTTTTATTGAAAAAGATTTGATCTTTATATGCAAATGATGCATAAAGATAACATTTTTATTGGAAAATAGGGATTTTAGGTGCAAAGGATGCACCTTTATGAAAAAGACTACATTTTTATGACAAATGAGGTCTTAATGCATGCAAAAAAGGGGAAGGGGATGATAAAGATGTGATCTTTAAGCTACCAAGTCCCAAGCAAGATATATGAATGCAATGAGCAAGTATATCAATTAAAATGCAAGGTTAGGGCGTGCGAGGTTACCAATGACTTCCTTTGCTTCTCGGGACGGAGCTAGGAGGAGAGGTCGATCTTTGGTCTTCAAGGAGGAGGGATGTAGCTTCTTGGCCTTCCTTCTTCTTCTTCTTGAATTCCAGCGAGTTTCTTCACGTATTTCGAGTGTATTGAGTATTTTTCTCATATATTGTGTGTTGAAATGGGTAGAGGAGGGCTCTATTTATAGGCGATGCGGATAAGGCTAATGAAGCCGTGCGGCTGCAGGCCCTTTGCAAATGAGGCCGTGCGGTCTTATCCATTGTGACTCAGCATTCTAGAACCATGCAAGGTGGCATTATTCTAGAACCTTCTCCCTAATTAAGAAAAACGTGTTTCTTAATTAGGAAGGATTCCCTTCAGCCTTTATTTAATTTAAAAACAGGTTCCGAATGTTTCGGAGCATTTGGGAAGATGCAGGGAATTAGGAAAACTTACCGAAATGCCGGGAAATTTAACCGGAAGGCATGAGCCAGATTTGGGTACTTACGAAGCCCTCGGCAACGTCACTTGCAAGGCGAGTGGGGTTGTCGATAGAAAAGGATCCGATCTGGCGAATGCTTGAGACGGATTGGGAGACCAAGGTGGTCGAGTGGTGAACCTTTTGGAAGGCTACCTACGTATCCGGAGGAATCAAGCCGGGCCGTAGTTCGGGATTAGGATCCGGCAGGAAGGAAGAAGAGAAACTGGTCTCTTGCCGGAAAAAGAAGAGAAAATGACCTAGGAGGTCAAGCAATTGATCCCTCTTGGGGACATGCTAGGAGTGACCCAGGTGGTCGAATATTTGAACTTTTATGAGGGCGCTTTATCAGCGAGGAGTGACAAAGAAACGGGGTGACCAAAGTGGTCGAATGGCTGGACCTTTTATAAAAGGCTACCTACGTATCCGGAGGAATCAAGCCTTGATCGTAGTTCAAGCATCACTAGATAGTTAGGAACGATGTCTAGGATCCTTGAGATTTTGACAATTCGGAGGTGTCACACGATGAAGCTAGAGCTTATGGCGCTATCTCTTTATGACGGAGATAGAGGTAACTTAAGTTGGGAAACTTGAGCGTACGTCACTATTCGCGGATAGTGGTATCACAAGTTGAAATGATTTGGGCATACGTCACTATTCGCGGATAGTGGTAGCACAATTTGAAATGACTTGGGCATACTTCACTATTCGCGGATAGAGGTAGCACAAGTTGGAATGACTTGGGCATACTTCACTATTCGCGGATAGAGGTAGCACAAGTTGGAATGACTTGGGCATACTTCACTATTCGCGGATAGAGGTAGCACAAGTTGAAATGACTTGGGCATACTTCACTATTCGCGGATAGAGGTAGCACAATTTGAAATGACTTGGGCATACTTCACTATTCGCGGATAGAGGTAGCACAAGTTGGAATGACTTGGGCATACTTCACTATTCGCGGATAGAGGTAGCACAATTTGAAATGACTTGGGCATACTTCACTATTCGTGGATAGAGGTAGCACAAGTTGGAATGACTTGGGCATACTTCACTATTCGCGGATAGAGGTAGCACAAGTTGAAATGACTTGGGCATACTTCACTATTCGCGGATAGAGGTAGCACAAGTTGAAATGACTTGGGCATACTTCACTATTCGCGGATAGAGGTAGCACAAGTTGGAATGACTTGGGCATACTTCACTATTCGCGGATAGAGGTAGCACAAGTTGGAATGACTTGGGCATACTTCACTATTTCGCGGATAGAGGTAGCACAAGTTGGAATGACTTGGGCATACTTCACTATTCGTGGATAGAGGTAGCACAAGTTTAGAGTTCTGACAATTCGGAGGTTGTCACCTAGTGTTATCCCGTTATAACAGAATTCACGGAGGTGACTGGGAATAGAGCTTGATTGCTAAAGAGATAAGGGATATTTTCTGAAAAGATATTATCTTGGTTAAAAGATAACGGAAATTGCATGCCCAGGTGGAAGGTCCGGGCGGGATTGTAATTTACGCTCGGAAGCGAATGAGGCCGCCCGGCATGAGATGGAGAAAAAGAAGCCGTACGGCTAGAGACCTGTTTTTTCCAGATTATTTAAAATCAGGTTTCGAACGGGCATTGGGCACTTGTTGCCGCCCACTTCAGCCGAGAGGGAGAAGAGAGAGAGAGAATTTCGAAATTCTTCAACCCCTTTTTGCTTCCCTTTGATTTGAGATGGATCCGGAGGGCAATCCCATACCGAGGCAAGCAAGGAGAAACATCTCGGCGGCCGCGAGAAGGAGGAGGAAGGAGCTCGTGCGGACGGAGAGGAAGTATGACTTCCTTACGCCTCCATCGGAGCTTTACCCGGGGAGAAGGGAGCACAAATCGACGAACCCGCGATCGGTTGGGGTAAGCATTCTCATTTTGCTCAAATCCGATGATTTTGCTTGATTTTTGAATGATTTAGGGCTTGACCCGAATTATAGGATTTTGAATGATTTTTTGAATGATTTTGAGATGCATGAACAACCTATGAGGCTAAGAATATGCATGTGCAACTTGTTTGATGAAAATTATGAGAATGACTCACTTTTTTCTCGCAAAATGAAGTAAGAATGAGAATTTTTCAAAATATGAGACGGAGTTTTTTGCCTTGTGCTAGAACTAGGTCAAAATTCTGATTTTCAATGAGAAAACATGATTTTGAAAATGATTCATGCATGCCATTTTTTTTTGAAAGAATAATGCTTATGTGCAAAAAATTGTGATTTTGTGCTTTAGGAAAGCAATGACGCGTTTCAAGTGATGAAAGACACGTTTTTGATGCAAAAGATATGCTAGAAAAACTTTTATGAATGCTTTTCTTTTGAAAATATGTGCACTTTTGAATATATGCATGCTTTTGAAATGATATGAAGGGCGACGCTTCTTTTGATGTGCTTGTCTACGGGAGAACAAGTCTAGAGGACCGTCGGAGATTGCGGTTAAGCTTTGGCGAGAGGATGCCGGATTTTGAGAAGAATGGGGTGAATCCCAGCGGTGGTGCGGGCTACCGGCTTGGATTTGTTTGTAGAGGCTATCGGCGGGGTGTTCACATCACCTCGAAGAGCAAGGGCTTGGTCCGGGCCCTTTACGAGTTACGGTGGGACGGTACACATAGCTTTCACCTGGTGGGGGAGAGCGCGGTGACTCTGCCGATTTCACGGCTATTGCGGCCTACGGTTCACCGGGAGGCCCGTGACTTGGAGAGACCATATTGCTGTTGAGGAGTTTCGGGCTTTGGTAGGATTTGAGCTGATTCCCAGTGGGGATGGAGAGCGGAATGTCGAGGTGGCGGTTCGGACTTGCATGCAGAATTTTCTTGCTAATGATGTGGCTGCCATTGGGTAGCTAGAGCCTTCATATGGTTGATGCTATCGGTCACCATCTTTGCTAGTGCAGGACACTAGCTATGACTTGCCTCCTCGACTCTGCGGAGGATGTGGATGGGATAGGGACGGTCTCTTGGGGAGAGGCCGGATTGGCGGAGTGTACTTCTCATTGGACATGTACGGTCGAGAACAAAGTTTGCCTCCATGGATTGCTTCTCATTTGCCCTTGAGGTAGTCTCCTTTTTTTCTTTTCTCTTTTCTGTCTTGAGACTTTTATAAGAGAGAAAATGACCTTTTGATGTTTTGAACATGCGAGGCCTGGTTTTGTGAGGTGATTGGGTTCTTCCACTTGGAACCGGCGAGTGATGTCACCATCTTCCCCTGCTATGGTTATTTGGAGGAGATGCGAGAGATAAATTCACGGGAAGACCCGGATTACCTTCGACTACAAAATGGTGAGGCCGGTCATCAACGGGATGGGCACGATGGAGTGGACTTCTACCCTGGGGCGGTATCCGGAGATTTTCTTTGGGAGATGCTATCGAGGTGACGAGGCGAGAGGAGGTGGCTCGCGGGGCGACATGTGATGTCATTTACTTGGGGACCGCTTCTCGAGCGGCATGGCCATGTCCCTCCATTGGACGCCATTACTCCTCGGGATCCTCCGGCACAGGATCTTTGCCAGGCCCGAGATTGGCGAGAGGATGAGATAGCGAGGTACCGGGCGGGCGTGGGCTGCGGAGGTATTTTGATATGGGTACCCCTACTGTGTGTTTGTGGAACGGCGCACGAGGACGCCACGAAGCTAGTGAAGGCGGCGGTCACTCGGGGATATGGGGAGGATGAGCCCTGCGACCCGCCGATCCCTCCTGCGCATCTGTCCTATGTGATCCATGGAGTGCCGAGGAGGATGAGGATACTGTCCCCGATGCTAGGGAGCCCCAGTACACCTTGCCACTGATAGCACTGTAAGTGTACTCTTAGGGTCTTATTCCCTTTTTAGCTTTCAGATTTTACGCTTTTGCAATTTTACGAGATTTTCTGAGATTTTTCTCTTCCTTTTCTCGGGTTCCGGCTCGCACTTACGATAGGTGGTCGGGCGGAATAGGGGCTGGAAGGACATGTGTCGGTCTCTTCGAGGAAGGCGCTGCGCTTCAAAGGCGGCGGCGGATGCACGGGAGCACAGGCGCAGAGACGGCACGTCGGGGCACAGCGTCTACCTCATCGGCCTCGGAGTACTCTTCCGGTGCCATGCCTCGGGGCGGGGACCCAACGCCGACATTCTGGAGCAGGTGGGCGAGTACGGGCACGATAATGTCCATTTGTCGACTTGAGCGACCGGGAGGACTTGATGAGGGAGGCTAGCATTTACGAGTGGCGGCGATGAGGAGGAAGAAGAATCGGAGGCCTAAGAGGTCTCTAGAATAGATTTGGAACGAAAACAAACAATGAACAATTTTTATGCACACTTTGTTTATTTTTTGCTTTATTTGGGCGCCGATGGGGCGAAAACATTGTATTTACATTTTATTTGCTTTTCTAATTCATGCTTTTTCAATTTGCATATTATCTGAGCTTTGGGGCGACTTTTTTGCTTGGAATTGGGGTGGCGGGCCAAAATGATTTATAATGGTGTATAAATGCTTGAATGGCTTACGGATATGTTTCTGTACAGGTTTTGGTTGAAAAAGTGGGGTGAAAACTCCCTTGGGCAGCAACTTTGGTTGCTGCAGAATTTTTTTCTGCAGAGGACTAATGTAGCCGTGCGGCATGGCCTTGAGGGCAAATGAAGCCGTGCGGCTAACAGTTCTGTCTGAGCTGGTTATTTTCTGAATAAAAGCAAGGCTTGGCCATTTCATTTCATTTTCACTCTAGAATTGTTCCCAGAGCATATTTTGGACCGAAAAGCACCCTCTTTGAACACTTTGCGATGGAGAAGCCCGTCAGATTGCAAAGGGGGAAGCGAGACCATTTTCTATCCGGTCTTCAATCTTGGGCGAGACATAACTTCCAAAATCACAAGGGACTGCTTGATTCTTCCTTCAAGATCAAGTCTTTATGGCATTTGAGGGATCTCCCGCCCGATTGGGATCTACGGTGAGAGCCGCGGCAAAGTTACAGGACGTCAGGAGACATGTTTATTGCTTTTCTTACAACGAAATCGTCCCAACGCACGAAGACTTGAGCCTTGATTGGGGGTCCCGAGGCGAGGCTATATCTATTCCGGCTGATCGGAGACGTGCCGGTGACGGTAAAGCTTGCATCTTTTCTGCATTCCTTTGGGAGAGGTGAGAGGATGATGGTAGCCCGGATAGGATTGACCTTTACGATATCCGGGCGAGTTTGGGTCTCCAGATATGGCTGCGACCACGGTGGCTATGGATGCTTTCATTCTCTGCGTATTCTCTGTTTTGTTCACTGTTGAGTCCGTGGGGATCTGTCATAGTGGCCTCTTGGACATGGTCAGAGATATGGAGGCTCGGTACAAGAGATTGTCCGAGGTCGCTCCTTTGACTGAGGCTCAGAGGGAGGAGGTGCGGACTCGTGCTCGTATAGAGAGAGCGCTCATTGACACGGGGTTGGTAGAGGCTCCAGCGAGGATACCAGAGGTCGGGATGAGGGATACCGACATTATTGAGAAGAAAAGGAAGAAGACTCGACGAGGCCGAGGAAAAAGGGAAGAAGACTGAAGAAGACTCAGCGAATGACGACTGACAAGTCTTTTCTCAAGATCCTCTTATTGCCATTTGCAAACACATTAGTTTATTTAGGCATTTTGTTGTATTTTAGATCTTTTTAGCAGGTTAACAGAGTTAAGAGGTAGACCGTGCTTGAACTCATCAAGAAGTTTTTAACTTGTAATGAACAAGGCATATTATCTTAAAAATTAATCAAGACACATTTCATGGAAATTCAAATGTCTTTTTTTTTTTATTGATCAGGACATATTTCATGGAAATTTAATCGTCCTTTTTATTGTTTAGACCGAACCATATATGGCTGCCTACGTTCCCCTTTTACAAGAAAGGCTAAGGGGCTCAGGTCTTCGTAGTTCATTACAGTGAACCAATTTTTTATGTGCGGCCATTTGTCTTTTGCCTAGATCGCCCTTTTTTGGTTTTTAGCCTAGCTGGGCATTACCCTTTTTGCACTAAGATTTTTTTTTCTTTTTCTTTTTTTTTTATATATGTGCAACCCTGTTTTTTGCCTAGACCGCCCTTTTTGGGGTTTTCGGCCCTAGGGGCATTACTCTTTTTGCA
This sequence comes from Adenophora triphylla var. japonica, assembly GCA_022495995.1. Lineage (NCBI taxonomy): Eukaryota > Viridiplantae > Streptophyta > Magnoliopsida > Asterales > Campanulaceae > Adenophora > Adenophora triphylla. The sequence continues at coordinate 110,228 of JAFEMH010002902.1, forward strand.
CTTTTCTTTTTTTTTTTTTTTTTTTTTATTATTATTATTTTTTTATCGAGACATAGTATCTTCGGAGTTTATCACCGTTATTTGGGTGGACAAAGGGATTGCCATCCAAATGCTGCAAGATTCATTGCTCCTCTGACGCAGTATTTTACTGCACCACATAAGGGCCGATCCGGGACGGGTTCCCATTTTCCCAGGGGTTGTCTGCGGTAGGGGGCTTTACTTTCGGCACTAAGTCGCCCTCTTTGATATCTCACGGCCTTGACCTTTTTATCAAACGCTACTGGCCATTCGCCTCTCTGGTAGGCTCGGGTGTGTTCCATGGCTTTTAGCCTTCTCTCGTCAAGCGGGGCTAACTCATCATGCCAGTGCTGCAACCATTCCACTTCATTGACCTTGTTTTCCAGGAGGACCCTTAATGACGGGATTTCCAACTCACAGTAACACTTGCTTCCATCCCCGTAAGTTAGGGCAAAAGGAGTTTCTCCTGTGGCTGTTCGACGGACGTTACGCGTAGCCCCAGAGTGCTAGGTGCGGCTTTTCGGGCCAATCACGACCACGGGTGGCCATCTTCCGGATGATCCGCTCGAGTGTCTTATTAGCGGCTTCCACGGCTCCATTGGTTTGAGGTAAGTGCATGCGGGGACGACTTGTGGCGAGTAACTCGGTCGACGGCGGTCTATCGCAGTCTCCTTCGAAGTGTGACCCATTATCGGAAATGATCTCGTTGGGCACCCCATATACGCACATTATGTTTTCTTTGATGAGCGGCCACTTTTGCAGAAGTGAGGACCTTGTAGGACTTGGCCTCTACCCACTTTGTGAAGTAGTTAATGGCTACCAACACGAACTCGTGCCCATTGCTTCTGCCGGGATATTTTCCCTATCACGTCAATGCCCCAAGTTGCAACGGCCGAGGAGTCGTCGTCATGCGATGCCGTCATGAGGTGGGAGATGGTTGAGGTTGGCAACCGGCGGCATTTGTCGCGAGTTCGGACGTCTTTGAACGCGATCTGTTTCCATGGAGATCCGGTAGTAACCCATTACGAGGATCACTTGCATCGGGGCTCTGGCATTCGTGTGAGGACCGCGAGGACCATTGTGGACTTCGGTCATCAACTCTACGGCTCTTTCTTGAGTGACACATAAGAGGAGTGGTCCTTGATACCGCTTCTTGTATAGGTTGCCTCCTAGAATGACATAATGAGAAGCCAACCTTTTCGGGGCTTGTAAGCTCTTGGCTCACGATACCTTCTTTCGGTCTACCTTTTGTCTACGAAAGGCGACTCTCCGTCTTTGAGGAATTGGTAAATGCGATTGTACGAGGTTCCTTTATAGGCTCGGGTCCCGAGGTCCACTTCACGAAGAAAATTTGGGGCTTCTCTTCTACCCACTGAAGGGCTTTATGGCTTTTCCTCGGGGATCTCTACCAATGAGGCTAGAGTAGCTAGGGCATCTGCGAATCTGTTCTTTTCCCTCGGCAAGTAGTGGAAAGTCACTTCTACTGGCTGTCCGATCCAACTCCTCCATATGGGCATGATACCGTTGTAGATTAGGGTCCATGAGTCTTCCACTTGTTGGAGACTTGGTTGAAGATCGGTGAGTCTCAGTAAACTTGAGCTCCTTGACATTTCTTTCTAAGGCGGCCTCCAAACCGGCAATGCGAGGCTTCATACTCGGCGGCATTGTTCGTGGCGGGAAAGTTCAACTTGAGGGCTATGGGGGTATGCTCATCTTTCGGATCGACCCGGTAGCATTCCTACACCATTTCCTCTTTTGTTAGCGGCTCAGTCAAAGAACAAGCGCCATCTATTTTCGAGCTCAGCTGCAAGATCCCTTCATCGGAAATTGGGGTTCGGGCCCTTTATCTTCATTACTTGGGAAATTCGCCGAGTGATGCGACAATGCTTGACCCTTGATGGCCTTTACGGTCACATAGTTGATGTCGTATTACGCCAAGAAGAAGGACCACTTCGCTAAACGCATCGAGAGGGAAGGCTTGTCAAAGATGTACTTGATGGGGTCCATTTTCGAGACCAAGTTCACGGGGTGGGCTTGCATATAATGCTTCAACTTGCCGACTACCCGGACAGATCCTGCACAAGTCTTTTCACACGCTGAGTAATTGAGCTCGCTCCCTTGTAGCTTCCAGTGACAAAGTAAATGGCGTTTTCCACCCGAGAGTCTTTCTTTTCTGAGCAAGCATAGCCCCAGCTGCCGTGTACGCGACGGTGAGATAGAAGCGAGAAGAGGTTTACGTCTATGTGGGGGCATAGTATCGGGGATGTACTAAGTATGCCTTGATCGGTCAAAGGCATCTTGGCATTCTTCGGTCCATTACGTGTCCACATTCTTCTTCATGAGCTTGAAGATGGGCTCGCACATAGTGGTCAGGCGATTGTGAAAACGGCTAATGTCTTGCAATTTACCCATGAAGCTTTTGACTTAAATGCAGGTTTGAGGTGGCCTCATATCCATGATAGCTTTGATCTTTCGGGGTCAACTTCTATACCTCGCTCCGTGACCATGTACCCGAGCACTTTTCCCCTTGTCACTCCGAAGGTGCATTTGGCGGGGTTTAGTCTCATGGAATCTTTGTCTCGGCCTCTCAAAAAGAATTTTCGTAGGTCAACAAAGTGCTGCCCACCTTCTCCTTTGGAGTGGATTATCATGTCGTCTACGTAGACCTCAATCTCCTTGTGGATCATGTCATGAAAAAGTGCGGTCGCTGCCCTTTGGTAAGTAGCCCCGGCATTCTTGAGCCCGAATGGCATTCTTGTATAACGGTAGGTTCCCCATGGTGTGGTGAAGGCATCTTTTCTTGGTCTTCCTCGGCCATCTTGATCTGGTTGTAGCACCAAAACCATCAACGAAGGATTTGACTTCGTAGTTGGCGGTGGAGTCCACCGGATGTCTATGTTTGGCGAGAGGTAGTCGTCTTTGGGGCTGGCCTTGTTCGGATCTCGGAAATCCACACGGCGGCGCACCTTCCCATTGGCCTTGGTTACGGTCACGATGTTGGACAACCATGTCGGGTATTCAATAACTACGATGAACCCTACCCGCGTAGCTTCTCAATTTCTTCTTTGACACAGTAGAGACCATTCCGGCTTGATCTTTCTCGATTTTGCTTTACCGGCTTAGCATCTCGGTGCTAGAGGGATTACGTGCTCTACTATCGAACCGTCTAGCCCCGCATATCTTTGTATGACCATGCAAACACGTCGACGTATTCTACGAGCGGCTCGATTAGTCTGTCCCTTTCAACCCCCTGGAAGAAGCTTCCAATCTGTGTCTCTTTAGGTTCCTCAATAGTACCCAAGTTCACACTTATCAAAATCTCCTCGCGGCTTGGGCCCGGTTTTCCTCTTTTACGAAACACGCTTAAAGATTTCTTTAATGTATTGTTCGTTTAGTGTGTTTGCATCTTGTTCAAATGATTCATTATTAAACTCGTTGTTAAGTTTTGAGTTAATTTATCATTTGTTAAGTTGGCAATAAGAGGATAATCGAAAGATTTGTCATTTCATTCAAGATAAGAGGAAAGATGACATCGATTACATTTTCATAATCCTCGGGCGTGAGGCCTTCGGATGACTCGAGGAGTGGAATTCGAAGATTCTGACTCAGGCGAATAGACAACAACGACTCTGGACCCTACACTACTTATTGACTCGAGGGGGACTTGACAAGGGTTGGACCGGGATCTCACTCCTTCTTCTTTGTTGCCACAGGAAGTAGCGATCTTGCCGGCGTTGTCATTTGATTGTGCACTCTGCGGATCATTATTGCCTTTGTTGACACCAATTCCATAGGAAGTACTCCGATCTCGGCGGAATCTCCTTTCGATCTTAACTTCATCCATTTGTACTTCCGGGCGGTAGGACCGGTTGTGCTTTCGGCATACGAGATACGGCTCTCTTCATCCCACAAGTCTTCGGCTTGTTCACTCTTCTCTCTACCTTTTCCCCAAACAAGGGGGTTGGGAATGATCCTCGGGAGTAGTAAGAGCCATTACAAACACATTATGCTCGTCATGGGTAATGAAGGGTTACGGAGAGACTTTCATTATCATGGCTTGTTTTACTTCAAACTCGCAGATCTTCATAAGTGAGCCTTTCTTACGTAATCTTGACCATGGTTACTTGGTTCGATGTCGTAGAAAAGAGGCCGAGCTCGACAACATTAACGAAATCGGTTCCGACTATGGGTCCAAGCTGTCCCTCCATGGCGGCGGCATTAATCGAGATCTTTCCATTTCCCTTGTAATTCGGCATAAGGAACATTGAATTTCGGGATATCTATGACCGCCGGATTTCCAAAACCATTTCCATTTGTTCCTCCGAACTCGATCATGTTGACTCGGTTGTTAGCGGGAAGAGGATTCTTGACCACATTGGGACCCCGAGGTGGTTCTAACTTGCCTTCTTCAACTAGGCGAGAGATCGGGAGCTTCGGGTAGGTGCAATCATTAGTGTTATGGCCATGATAATTGTGAAAGCGACGGTGTTTGGTCTCGTCCATTACGTCTTGGGGTTTCTACGGGTTTCCGAGTTTTCCAAGGTCGATGAGTCCTTGGGCTATCAAACCGTCGAAGACCTTTTCTAGTGGCATTCCGAAATCTTCGGCGGTATAGAAAGGGAGCTTTGGCTTTGCGGCGGCTTGGCACTGCATTCCATCCGCTTTCTCATTACGAATGTAATTAACGGCGCCAATTACTTCTTTTCCTTTTAAGGTGACAGTGGGGCATTTGACACCGGTGCTTTGTAGCGATAAGAACCGGCATTCTGTGGCCGGGGCCATATTGAAGGCATTCTCAAACTTGGTGCCGGCATTTACCATTGCCCGAAGGTCGGGATAGTAGTAATTGCCAATTTGAACTCTTAGTTGAGGTTTCAGGCAAGATTGGAAGATCTCTATCTGTTCCTCTTCATTAAGTGGTGTCATCATTTCACTGAGCTTCCAATTCCATCTCTTGTAGAATTCACTTATTGGCTCATCGAGCGTTGTAGGGTACCACTGTAGGTCATTCCGCTGGTTTCCCAATTCAAATTGGCCTTATACTTTTCTAGGAACGCTTCTTTGATCTGGTCCCCAGTAGCTCGGGCCTCTGGTTTCACATGCGGGAACCACCTAAGAGCTGAACCTTTTAATGATAAGCTGAAAATGATCGGCCATTTGTTCTTTGTGTACAATCTTTGGCTCTCATGGCAAGAATGTAGCTTTCAATGTGAGTCAGGGGACAATCGGTGCCGTTGAACTTTTCAATTTCGGCATTCGGAATTTTGGAGGGAGAGGGACAACTTTGTTGGGATCGGTGATACGGTATCTTTGTCCTCTTGGTGTCTATTTCCCCAAACTTCTCTTGCATGGACCTAACTTGTTCCCTTAGCCAAGCCATGTCGTAGTCGGGGGATGGTTTAGGATTGCTCGATTCCGTAGAAGGCTTATCGACTTGGGTGGAAGGACGGTGGGTGGCACGGTGGTAGGCCGGTACCAAGGCTTGGGGATCTTTGGAGGGAAGTAAGTGTAAACTTGACCAGGTCCCGTGTTCCCGTGAGGCTGGCCGGAGGCATAGGAATTAGGCTCATAATTTCCGAAGTAGGAAAAAGGATACGGAACCTCCGGGGGTCCTGTGGGCAAAGTGGGAGGTGGAAGATCTGCTGGGGCAGGACATGAATTGATAGGGTCATGGAGCTGATTTTGAGGCCTAGGGAATGCCCGGGATGGCCCATACCGAGGAGAGGGAGTGAATCCCATGGGGTAATGCGGAGGCTGCGTAAGGATAGGCGAGGCGTTTGCTTTCGTTGGTAGGGGACAAAGCTAGGTCTCACTTGAGGAGGTGAGGTGTTGGGATCCTGATGGCTTGAGATGTTGGAAAGGACCGAAGAGGGGTAATCCTGGATAAGGGATCGTATGAGGATGGAGGAGGGCATTGGTTATAGGTGGATGGAGCCGAGATGGGCACTTACGGAGGCTCATCTTCTATCATCACCAAGGAACCGTTGGGCTCGACCACTATTTGAACTCCATGCCGACGAAGCGCTTCGATGAGCGTGGCTTCTTTGTTCCTCATGGGTCTTACGACCGTTTTCCGGGGCTAAGGTTAGCTCTTCTTCCCTAGTCATCCGGTTACCCAAACCGGCCTTGTTTTGTCAAATCGGTCATTCGACTCTACGGGCGATGAAACCGAGGATTCGCCAACCGTTCCGAGGATTCTGCGCTAACAAGTCGCCGACCCGGTGTTCTCACCCACTTCTTTCTCGGCTGCGGGAAAGGGATAGGAAAGGTTTAGACTCGGGGTAGGTGTTTAGGTCAAGGCTCGGGCAATATGCAAATTAGAATCTTCAAGTTTACTTAAAACAATGTCTTTTATTAATATCTATTTGGTTGGAAAAGGGGTTACGCCCTTCTTTTTCACAACTACTCTAGATCCTGGATCGGTGGGTTCCGTCACTACGTCTATAAGCCCCTCGTATTCCACTGTATTTCGACCTCCCGGGGTGGGCGGCCCGGGCGAGGGTCCTATAGGGCACGCGGATCCCACCGACCGAGAGTAAAGAACGCTCCTATCGGGTCTAGCGGGTCATAGGACCTTTCAACGCACGAGCGATGCGGATTATAGTCAAGGCAATACGGGAAAGTCTCGTCTCTGCCTTGACGGATCTTCGACGAGTTTCGCTTGAGCGAATGACGGTTTTTGACTTTCGGTAATGTCCGAGAATATAATAGGCATGGGTCGGGCGGCAAAGCCGGATGACACGGTGTCACATTGAACTTCGTTGCATACGCGGTGCGCGAGTCGGAATCGAAGTCAATGCCGGTCAAGATCTTGCCAATTTTTCCTTGTCGGAATTTTGGCGTAGCTTCGCTGAGCGAAAGATCTTTTATTTTGGCAAAGACTTGGTCTTGACTCTTACGCATTCCGTGCGGGTCAAGGTCAAAGTCAATGTCGGAGTCAAGATCCCACCGATTTTTCCTTGTCGGAATTTCGGCGGAGTTTCGCTTGAGCGAAAAATCTTGGCTTCCGTTATGAGCTAAGGCTTGACCTTTAAGTGGGTATGCAACTGGGCTATATGACACGGACTAGACCAAAAACCAACCAAAAGTCACGAATTTTTGAAACGTGTGACACGGACTGTGCATTAGTCGACACCGGCTGCCATGGGGAGGTTGGGATGATTCCGTGCGCGCCGGGAGCATCGTAAGGCTGTCCGTGGCTGCAGTGGAACCACCCTCGGGTTTGAAGGACGTGCGTGCAAAAGTGTACGGGATATATCGGGTGCGCGTAGTGTGCGGTCTCCTAAAAATGTTCCTTTTTGAGTTAAAACAGAGATTTTCATAAATGTGTTTTAAAGGAATGATTTTCGGGACGGGGAAAAATGCAAAGACATAAGCACGTAAATTTTAAGGAGCCCCGATCGGTCATGGAGCCGAGTAGCCCCAATCTGCTAGGGCTGCCAGATTAACCATGATTTTTCCTGGTGGAATTGCCACCGAGGTCGCCCGGTCGAATCCTATGAGGATTAGCCATACGGCAGCATGGATCAATTTTCCAGGTTCCACTCCTTTTGCTATTTTTCGGGTTATTTTCCCGTTTCAAAGTATGCACAGATTCCAAGATGCAAATGATGCAATGCATGGTAAAAGAAAGCAAGCACGATTAATGAAATCGGCGATGGGAGTCTAACCCGCTCAAAGGGAAAAGCTTTCTTCTATTTTTCAAAATTATTTTTTTCGAAAAAGGGATCTTGGTACGTGGGATTGTTAAACCACCTTGTTATCCCAAGCCCCGGGTTAGGGAGCGATACAGGAAGGGTAAGTGGGGTCCACCTATATACCAAGTATCGACTTTTGTTTTGAAAATAAAGCTTTTCTCCTTTGGGATGATCCCCAGCAGAGTCGCCAAACTGTGAATGTGTGCCCCAAAATTTTGTTTATTGGAATTCACGCGAGTTTGAAGACATCCGAGTTATTTGAAAAACGGAGTCGCCACGCCATTTTGATTACCTCAAAACTTTGAAAAAAAGGTTTTATGGGTTCGGAGGTTAAGTTACCCCTTGGGAAGAACGTTTGGCATTCACCCAAAGTGCCTTGCCGGAGCAAGTCTCCCTAGGTTTCATTAATCGTGTTTGCTTGCGTGCTTTCTTTGTGTGCATGTGTTTGAAAATAAGGGGGGGGAATGTCCCAAGTTATCTTCCGGACGTACAAACCATTTGTTGGTTGTCGCTCGGGATTCCTTGGAATTTATGTATTTGGGATTATGATCCCGTCCTCATCTTATGACTTATGATCATCGCATTTTAAACCTCGGGACCCTCGGGACTTGCGTGATCGAGAGAATGACTCTCTTTTGGGTCAAAGATGAGGTTCTTTAGGAAGGAATGTCCTTAGCCCATCAATCCTACGCTTTAAGACGGTCGAGCTCGTATAGAGGCTTCATACTCATTCTTAAGCGATAATTGGAGATATAGGGTTCAAGGTTATCCTTTTCCTAAAGAAATCATGAACCTTTAATGGAAGGAACGATGCAAAGATGAGAACTTTTACACCGGTCCGTTCCAAGGTTAGGGGAAAAGGGAAATGCATGATAAAAATGACTCTTTAATGAAAAGATGACATTTTGGTTATAGCAAATGATGCTTTTTGATTGAAAGAAATGATCTTTATGCAAATGATGCATAAAGATAGCATTTTTATGCAAATGATGCATTAGAAAAAGGGTTTTGATGCAAAGGATGCATTTTTATTGAAAAAGATTTGATCTTTATATGCAAATGATGCATAAAGATAACATTTTTATTGGAAAATAGGGATTTTAGGTGCAAAGGATGCACCTTTATGAAAAAGACTACATTTTTATAACAAATGAGGTCTTAATGCATGCAAAAAAGGGGAAGGGGATGATAAAGATGTGATCTTTAAGCTACCAAGTCCCAAGCAAGATATATGAATGCAATGAGCAAGTATATCAATTAAAATGCAAGGTTAGGGCGTGCGAGGTTACCAATGACTTCATTTGCTTCTCGGGACGGAGCTAGGAGGAGAGGTCGATCTTTGGTCTTCAAGGAGGATGGATGTAGCTTCTTGGCCTTCCTTCTTCTTCTTCTTGAATTCCCAGCAGTTTCTTCACGTATTTCAGAGTGTATTGAGTATTTTTCTCATATATTGTGTGTTGAAATGGGTAGAGGAGGGCTCTATTTATAGGCGATGCGGATAAGGCTAATGAAGCCGTGCGAGCTGCGAGCCCTTTGCAAATGAGGCCGTGCGGTCTTATCCATTGTGACTCAGCATTCTAGAACCATGCAAGGTGGCATTATTCTAGAACCTTCTCCCTAATTAAGAAAAACGTGTTTCTTAATTAGGAAGGATTCCCTTCAGCCTTTATTTAATTAAAAACAGTTCCAGAATGTTTCCGGAACGCTGGGAAGGTCTGGGGAATTACCGGAAAACTTACCGAAATTGCCGGGAAATTTAACCGGAAGGCATGAGCCAGATTTGGGTACTTACATGAGCTCATTCATGAATTAAAAAACCTCTATAAGTCTCTCCTCGTAGAATGGAAAAAGGAGAACAAGATGGTGGTTTTCTTGAAAAAGAAAAATCATGATCTTAAAAACTCTTTGACTCGGCTAGAGGTTTAACTCAGTATGAGAGATTTGGATCTTGATAAACTCAAGGCCAAACTCAACCTAGTCGAATACACCTTCAAAAAAGTCAATACGAATTCATCCAAATTGGATGAAATACTCAACTTGAGTAAGCCTCTTAAAGCTGGTCATGGATTCCAAGAATCACTAGAAAATATTACCTCTTCCTTGTTGATGTTGAAACTAAAAATCGTTTTGTAAAAGAACAAGTCAAGAAAAAGGGTAGTACTTCTAGTGATACTTCGAATCAATCCATTGAGTGTGAATATTGTCACAAACCTGGACATAAAAAATCAGATTGCTTTATTCTTCAAAAGAAAATGTCCAGTTTGCAAGTGTTGCCTCAAGTGTCGCCAAAATCTCAAGACAATACTCGAGACAACACTGGTGGACAGAAGTTCAGATTTTCAAAAAAGTCTTGGTTATCCAAAGAAAAACTGAAATGCTATGTTGTTTACACTGCTTTAAGGACTAACATTTCAGGTGCTTGGTACTTTGATAGTGGTTGTTCACGTCACATGACGGGAACAAGATCATTCTTAACAGAGTACCAACCTATTCAAGGAGGCTCAGTGAGTTATGGTGGTGGAGGCAAGAGTGAAATAATTGGAAAAGGAACACTGGATATTGTTGGTTTTCCTTCTTTAAAAAAATGTCTTACATGTAGATGGCCTACTTGCTAATTTAATTAGCATTAGCCAATTATGTGATGACAATTTGGAGGTAAAATTCAATAAAAATACATGTGAAGTATTTGATAATACTAACTTTTGTGTCATGACTAGAACAAGATCGAGTGATAATTGCTACCTTGTTGGTAATAAACAAGTGTGCAATTTGACGAAACTTGATGACATAAGGTTATGGCATCAAAAGTTAGGTCATTCTCATTATAGGAATCTTGAGAAGATTATCAAACTCAATGCCGTCAAAGGCGTTCCTAAATTAAACCTCAAAGACACCATGATGTGTGGTGACTGCCAAAAGGGTAAGCAGACTCGTGTTGCTCACAGTGTTGAACAATACAATGAGCAACACTTAGGAACAACACATTGTTTTCAGCTTTTACATATGGACTTGATGGGTCCTATTGAGGTAGAAAGCTTGGGAGGTAAGAAGTATGTTTATGTTATAGTTGATGATTTTTCTAGGTTTACATGGGTCTATTTCTTAAGAGAAAAATCTGAAACTTTTGATAAATATACTCACTTAGTTTCTAAAATCAAAAACATGTTTTGTTCTCCTGTTTTTCGAATAAGATCGGATCATGGTAGAGAGTTTGAAAACATCTCATTTTCTACGTTTTGTAGTAAAAAGGGGATACACCATGAATTTTCAGCACCCAAAACACCATAACAAAATGGTATTGCTGAAAGGAAAAATAGGACTTTGTTAGAGATGGCTCGTGTTATGCTAATTGCTAGGAATATTTCTGAAGGTTTTTGGGCCGAAGCATTAAACACAGCCTGGCACACTACGAATAGAGTTTTCATAAGACCCGGTACAACTATGACACCCGATAAAATTTTAAATGGCAAGAAATATCACGACCCTAAACCTAGGCACCATTTTTGGTCATGTGTTGAGCACGGTGAGTGAGGTGCGTAGTATTTTACTTTATGCAGTTTATAATAATTGAGATTTTTATGTGTTAGTTTTAACATTTTAAATAATTTATGTGATATTTTAAGTATGCTAATAAATTAATTTTAATTATTTAATGTCTAAATGAAATAAATAAGAATTTGATAGTTAATATTTTAATTGTTGCAATTTAAATAAAACGCTTTATAAAATATGGAGAGGCTTAGGAGTCAAAGGTGAAACTTAAGGTAGTTAATTTAAATAACTTGAATCCTGGAGGGCTAGAGTGTAACATTTTTTAATATATATATCCTACCTCTTCCACCCTTCCGCGGCATTCCAGTGAGTTCGCGAGAAAGAAAAAGAAAAAGAGAAAATCCATTTCCTCCGTTCCAAAAATACTTTGATATTATATCTTTCCAAAATTCTTAAAAATCAACCGTTAGTCTGTTTTGCGATCCGACTGCGGCAAAGCGATCAGGAAGGCGAGGAGAACATTTAGAGCCGATCAGATCCTTTTCTTATTTCGGCATATTTTTGGGTAAGTTATTATGATTATTTTCGAATAATTGTTCATATTAAAATAAATGATGATATTACGTGTTTTAGATGATATTTGGTATTATAGGATCGATATATTTGGTGTTTGGTAAATTTTGAATTTATTTGGGGTTGTAGGAATAAAAAGGAAAAGTGGATTGGTTGATTGATTAGGATGAGATTTGACTTGGAATGAGAAAGTGGAGTTATATAGGGCGTTATCGTGTTATATTTATGGTTGTTGGGATTTTGGTCAATTTTTATAGCTTTGAAAATAACTAGGGAAGTTGGGTTGAAATGAATATGGGATTGTCGGGTCATTTTACATGGTGGGAAATAAACAGGAAAGATTGTACATAAAACTTGATATTAGGTGTTCTAAATGAACTCGGTAAAGGTTGAAACTTTTATTTGGGTGCTTAAAAAGGAAAAGAGAACGAGTTAGGTTGAATTAGAGCTTTAGATGTCATGGCCTTAGGAATTTGGTTGGAATTGGTGGCGTAAGTGTTTAATGGTTGTTGGGATTCCTAGAACCATTTAGTTAAGTTGAAATGATCATATGAAGCTCAATGGTGTTACAATGTGTTTTAAATGTTATGAGAATATGTTTGACCACTTGGCTTGACTTGGAAATGGAGGGAAACTAGTTTGGGATGGATGAGTAGGTAAATAGTGAGATTATGGTTGGTGTGAGTTGCAAGGGACGGTAGATATGTTATCGGTTATGGAGTGAGTATGATTTTGGTTTATAAATGGTATAGATATTGATTTGGGTGGTTTGGCCTAGCTGGGAAATGAGAAAAATTGGTTTGGTTTTGGTTTGGCAACTGATGTTCAACATCAGCATCACTTCTGGTGTTGGGCACGACTCGTGCCATGTAGCACGAGTCATGACCCTCAGCTTGGATTTGTGATATTCAGTCGTGAGAATTTGGGCAGTCGTGCAGGGGTTTGGCACGACTCGTACCCTGGTGCACGAGTCGTGCCCAGGTCTGGTTTGGGGTATAAATTTCAAACAACTTGGAACCTAAGCAATCTAGTTTAGATTTGGTCCTTCCTTAACTATAATCCTAGAGCAACATTAGTACTCTACAATGGCATTTTAAATAGACCAAAATGATATTGGGAAAGTCCTTAAATCTTGCTTTGAAAATGGTTGAAAGACTTGATTCAAAAAGTAACCAAATTAATCAAACTTGGTAAATGATTATGTAAACTTTATAAAAAGTGTTCAATGGTATGACAGGAATATCTAGGGCCTACTTGATTTACATTGGGCTTTTTGTAATCACTTATTCATGTATACTGGTTTATTTAGTGCATGAAATAAATGTGGTACTGCGTTATTGGTTGAACAGGAGTATTAAGACCCTGTTAGTGAATTGTTGCTATTCTATGATGTTAAGTTATATGTGGCATAATATTATTGGATTTAGCATGTGTATGCATACCATGTGATGGATTATTATGGCTCAATAGTGGTTATATATATGTTACACTATTTGAGGTTTAAACATGAGTAATTGTACCATGTTATATGTTGATAGACATGAGTAATTGTACCATGTTATATGTTGTTAAACATGAGTAATTGTACCATGTTATATGTTGATAAACATGAGTAATTGTACCATGTTATATGTTGATAAACATGAGTAATTGTACCATGTTATATATTGTTATCCCAATGTGTGGATGTGATTTCAAGTAACTGTTATGTGCTTGAATGTGTTGAGATCAGCTGATTATTGGGGGTATAATGGAATACAATCACTTGTGAAAAATTGTTCCATAATGTGCTCGGATTACATTATACCTGTGACCTCCTCCCCCACTGTGGCCACAGATGGGGGTTCAGTTACTATGGATATGCTTAAGCAGTTCATAGGATACTGATACCTTACATGGTTCCCTGAAAAATGGGTCTTGTAAGGCGTGAATAGGCCTAAGCCGTTCACAAATAAAGTGGGTTTCATTCCCAATGTAGTACGACTTATTGTTAAGACGGGAAAATGTAAGGTCAGGTAACGTAAGGTGTTTACTGCTTTCCAAATGTGATATTGTGCAACTTGTCTATGTGTTGCATTTTTATATGGCATATTGCTGCATGCATAATAGCTTACTGAGATTCTTTCTCACCCCTTCTCCCTTTAATTTTTTTAGATTCGGCTGAGACAGGTAGATCAGACCGGTGAGACCGGGAAGGAGTTTGGACCGTCTTGTGGGTTGTCAGGGTATGTTATGATTTGGGAGTTGGATATAAGTTGTGGTTGTTATTATTTTGGGAAAAAGGTTATGTATAAAGTTTTTATAAATATTTTCATTTGTAAATTAAACAGGTTATGGTTTGGTTTAAAGCAGATTGATATCACCTCCTAGTGGAGAGGTCATGTCGTTTTGTTTTCAAAAGTTTATTCGACTTTCAAATTATTTAAACAAAAAGTTTTTAATTTAATAGGAGGTGGTTTTTGGGGACCCTCCAACTGGGGCACGAGTTTATAGGTCCCGGGATTGGGGAGGGCCCCACAAGAAACCTACCGTTCACTATTTTCACGTTTTTGAGTGTTTGTGCTATATTTTAAATGACCGGGAATACTTAGGAAAACTAGATTCGAAGAGTGACAAAGCTATCTTTCTTGGCTACTCTCAAAACAATCATGCTTATCGAGTCTATAATTTGAGGTTAAAAGTGATTCAAGAATCGGTAAATATTGAATTTAACGATTACTTGAGTGCCACAGGAGAACCAGATGAAAATATATCTCTGACATTGCTGAAAGAAGTTGAACAGATGGCTGGAACAGAAACTGATTCGACCAGTACAGCAACAGATTCAAGTGTTGCCCCAGGTGTTGCCACTGAAACGGCAACACATGAGGCAACACAGGAAAACAGAACAGTGGCTGAAAATTCTGAGAGTAGTGACTCAGAAGAAGAAGATGGATTGGTGTACCATCAAGGCAGGAGAGATTCCCCAACATGAATTAGAAATTATCATCCCATTACTCAGGTAATTGGTGATGTTAATGAAGGGGTTCGAACAAGAAATAAGGAGCCAGTTGACTATAGAGATATGGTAAGGTATGTGTGTATGTCCTCTACATACTCCAAGGTAAAACACTTCTATTTCGTTTCTGCACTTGAACCTAAGAATGTGATTGAGGCTTTAAATGATAATTTATGGATACAAGCTTATTTAGTTTAGGACTTTATAGTAGTTTCCTATTTATTTTATTTTCTCTTTTTCCTTTTAGTTTTATTGTGAGGACCCCGACCCGGAACCTAACGCGTGTCCCGAGTTGGAGCGTCCCCAAACTAACTCAAATCACCTAAACTTTTTAAAACTTTGATATAACTTTCAAACATAACACAATTAACATAACCATTTCAAAACAACTCCACTACTCTCCACATTGGAGGAAGAGTGGACCAACTTTGAAAATACTAAACTGTTTTAGTTACAAAAGATTGTGGTTTTAACGTAGAAATTAAAGTTTATAATTACAAACTCCATAAAGGAATTATACCAAAATATACATTCTACGCCAACCTATACGTACCCCGACAATCCCCAAAATCACTTCCAAACTCCTCTCCGCCCTTACTTGGCCGGTCCGCCTGTCTCGGGATCTAAAAACATTAAAGGGAGAGGGGTGAGAATAAATCTCAGCAAGCTATTATGAATGCAGCAATATGCCAAATAAGATGCAACACATAACAAGTCGCATATAACACATTGGGAAAGCTGTAAACACTTTACATTACCTCGGTTTACCTTTTCCCGTCTGAACAATAGTCGTACAACATTGGATATAATATTACAATCTTAGGTGAGCTGCTTAAGCAATACTCACATCTTATAAGACCCATTTCTCAGGGAACCATATAAGATAGTAGCAACTCTGTAAGGCTTTTGGCTCAATACAGATGCTATAACCCCGACCTGTGGCCACAGGAGGGGACGGTCACAGATATAACATAATCCGATCACATTAGGTCACACTTCCATAATTGATCGTATTATGTTATACCCCCAACATCAGCTGATTAACACATTATCAAGTACATAACAGTTTCTTGAAATATAATCCACAAAGGGGATAAGCAATATAGCAACATGGTAAAATATACTCATGTTCAACCAATATCATAGTGCAACATTTATGTAATACACTAAGCATAGCACAAACCATGAATATGTACTCAAGTGAAGTAACAAAGTATCAGTAACTAACCACACTTAGACAGTATCCAATAATACATGGTCTCTATAAAGATCCAAGTTAACTTTACCAAGTGGAAGTCACATTTGATAAGTGGTCAAACAAGATTGCCAAACAACTCCTGAGTCGGATTTAAAGTACTTCCTTAGTTCCAATTCAACCCATTTAAGGTGTCATTAAGTGGCTCAAGTATTCTACTTTAACCTAAGTTAAAGGGAATTAATTCATATCTTAAGTAGATTAGATTACTACCAATTAAAAATGGTTAGGAAATAATGGTTTACGATTGTTGGTAAGATTCAACAAGGGAATAACATTCTGAGGTCATGGGCGACCGCCCAGGTCACTTGGGCGACCGCCCAAGTGAGTTTTACAAAGGGATGCAAGTTACTGCCCACATGGGCGACCGCACACCACCACTTGGGCGACCGCCCAAGGAGGATTTCCAGTTAGCCAAGTTTCTGCCCACATGGGCGGCCGCTCAAGCCCACCATGGGCGACCGCCCAAGCCCCTTTCCCAGCAATGCCCAGATTTTTCACCCCTTTTACTTAGTTTCTTTTCCCTTTCATCAATCTCTCTTATTTTATGAACACCAAAAGGACTTTTCTAACTTCACAACTTCATCCTAAATTATTTAAATCCAAAAGGATATAAACCTAGATCATTTACCACATGGTTTCCAACCCATTTTACTAACACATTTCAAGTTAACCTCTTTTTAATCTATTCAACCCATTTTCTTACACTTTGATCAACTTCCATAGACAATAACATCATTCTATACCATTAACCAATTCCTCAACTTCAAGAAGGTTTCCAAAGCATCAAATAACCATTATAACAACAATAACAACAATAAATATTTCATGAGCATTTAGAGGAAGGAAAGTCATAATAACTCACCTTAGAATTTTAGGATAAAATGAGGATCTTCTTAGCTTGATCAACTCCCCTAGATGCACCAAGCACAAAAGTACAATTGGATTGGAAAATGGAGGAGAAATGAAGGCTCTAGGAACTTGGAAAATGAAGCTTCAAGAAAGCTTCCATGGAAAATGGGAAGGAGGAAGAAGAGAATGATGAGGTGAATTTGGGAAGGATGGAGGAAGTATGGGTATGGGATTTTTGACTAAGGTGTGAAAGAGGAGGGATTTAGGGGTATAGCCCCCCAATCCTAATTAATAACATCTTTCCACTTCCTACACTCAAACCCCTATATATATTAAGAATTTACTTTAAACCCTCTACATTCTTTCCCCTACACAAAGAAGCCTAACTATCCACATTTTATTTATTTTATCCATTTCTATTATTATACTTCTTCCAAGAACATTATTTATTTCCCAATCATCTCATCCTAATATAAGAAATCAAGGATATAAAATGAACACATAATATTAACAATAATATTAAAAGCACATAATATGATGCTAAAATAGTGCCTAGGGTTGGGGTCGTCACACTCACTCCCCCTTAAAAAAAATTCTTCCCGAATTTTAAAAAAAAAGACTTACTTGGATGCTCAAACAACCAAGGGTACTTCGCTCTCATTTTCGACTCTAGCTCCCACGTGGCTTCCTCAACGGTATGATTCTTCCATAGGACCTTCACTATCGGAATACTCTTAGTCCTCAACTCCTTAACCTGGAACTCTAAGACTCTCAATGGTTCTTCCACATACGACATATCCGCCTGAATCTCATCGGGGGGAGAGCTCAAAATATGTGAAGGGTCATGACAATACTTCCTCAACATAGAAACATGAAACACATCGTGAAGTAAAGAAAATGAGGGAGGTAACGCCAACCGGTAAGCCAAATCCCCAATCTTCTCTAGAATCTCAAACGGACCAACGAACCTCGGAGCCAATTTACCCTTATTACCAAACCTTTTGATTCCCGTCCTCGGAGAGACCTTCAAGAACACGAAGTCACCCACTTGAAAAGATAAATCCCGTCTTCGATTGTCGGCGTAGCTTTTCTGTCTACTCTGAGCAGTCTTCAATCTATCCCGAATCACCTTGATCTTCTCCGTAGAATCTCGAACCAAATCCGGCCCCAAAGTCTCGCTTCACCAACCTCGTCCCAACACATCGGAGATCGACACTTCCTACCATACAACGCCTCATACGGAGCCATCTCAATGCTAGACTGATAACTGTTGTTGTAGGCAAACTCAACTAACGGTAGATGATCTTCCCACGACAATTGGAAATCCATCACACAAGCCCGTAACATATCCTAAAAAATATGAATGGTTCTCTCGGACTGACCGTCGGTTTGAGGATAAAATGCCGTACTAAAACATAACTTAGAACCCAAGGCTTCATGCAATGCTCTCCAAAATCTAGAAGTAAATCTCGGATCTCTGTCGAAAACAATGCTAACCGGAACCCCGTGAAGTCTAACTATCTCCTTCATATATAACTGAGCTAACTTCTCCAACGAGAACTTGGTTGACACCGGAAGAAAATGAGCCGACTTTGTCAATCTATCCACAATAACCCAAATAGCATCCATCTTCTTCGCGGTAAGAGGCAAACCCGAAACAAAATCCATCGAGATCCCTTCCCATTTTCATTCCGGAATATCCAATGGTTGAAGTAACCCCGCCGGTCTCTGATGTTCGGCCTTAATTTGTTGACAAGTTAAACACTTAGAGACATAATCCACAATTTCCCTTTTCATTCCATTCCACCAACACCCACGCTTCAAGTCTTGATACATTTTGGTACTACCCGGATGAATCGCAAACTTGGACTTATGACCATCCTCTAAAACACGCCTCTTGATTTCCGGTGATGAAGGAACGCAAATTCTCCCTTGGAAGGTTAAAATCCCATCTCTATTTAACGCAAATTCCCTGACTTTTCCCTCTTGTACTTGATCTAAAATTTTCTTTAACTCCGGATCATTTTGTTGAGCCTCCTTCAATTCTCCATACAATGTAGGAACGGCTCGCACATTCGCAAGTATTACTTCACTCCTCAACTCTTGGGTACTCAAAGCTGTCACATAAGCCTTTCGGCTAATCGCATCCGCCACAACATTGGCCTTTCCCGGATGATAAGAAATTACACAATCAAAATCCTTCAAGAACTCTAGCCATCTCCTTTGTCGGTTATTCAACTCCTTTTGGGTAAACAAGTATTTCAAACTCCTATGGTCGGTGAATATCTCAAATTTCGCCCCATAAAGGTAATGCTTCCACTTATGCAACGCAAACACAATCGCCGCCAATTCCATGTCATGAGTAGGGTAATTCTGTTCCGCCGGTGATAACTTCCTAGAAGCATACGCAATAACTTTTCCATTTTGCATTAATACACATCCCAAACCCGCCTTCGAGGCATCACTATAGATCACAAAATTATCACAACCATCCGAAAGGGTAAGAATAAGAGTCGTTGTCAACCTCTTCTTCAACTCATTGAAACTTGCTTCACACTTGAAATCCCATACAAATGACACATCTTTTCGAGTCAACCTTGTCAATGGGGTCGCAATTCGAGAAAATCCTTCAATGAACCTTCGATAATACCCTGCCAAGCCAAGAAAACTACGAACCTCAGTCACAGTCGAAGGTTGCTTCCAATTAACCACGGCCTCAATTTTTGAAGGATCCACGGAAATTCTCGAACTCGACACCACATGCCCCAAGAAAGAAATCCGCTCAAGCCAAAACTCGCACTTGCTGAACTTGGCGTACAACTGCTTCTCCCGAAGAACTGACAAGACAATCCTCAAATGCTTTTCATGCTCCTCCCGGGACTTAGAATAAACAAGAATGTCATCTATGAATACCACCACAAAGCTATCAAGATAAGGCTTGAAAATACGGTTCATCATATCCATAAACACGGCTGGAGCATTAGTCAACCCGAAAGGCATCACCACAAACTCATAATGACCTTATCTCGTTCGGAAAGCTGTCTTGGCAATGTCATCCGGTCTAATCTTCAACTGATGGTATCCGCTTCTCAAATCAAGTTTTGAGTAGATAACGGAACCTTGAAGTTGTTCGAACAAATCGTCTATATGCGGAAAAGTATATTTATTCTTTATGGTGGCTTGGTTCAACAAACGATAATCAATACATAATCGTAAGGTACCTGTAAGTATCCAAATCTGGCTCATGCCTTCCGGTTAAATTTCCCGACAATTTCGATAAGTTTTCCGGTAATTTCCCGGACCTTCCTAGTGTTCCGGAAATATTCCGGAACAGACCCAAATTAATTAAAGGCTGAAGAGGAGCCTTCCTAATTAAGAAACACGTTTTTCTTAATTAGGAAGAAGTTTCTAGAATTTGCCACCTTGTATGGTTCTAGAAATGCTGAGTCACAATGGATAATGCCGCACGGCTGCATTAGCTCGCGGTCCCTGGCCGCACGGCCTCATTAGCCTTATCCAGACTGCCTATAAATAGAGCCCTCCTCTACACAATTTTCAACACACAATTTTCAACACACAATTTTCAACAACACCACACATAATACGTGAAGAATACTCTCAAGAGCTGTTGAAGATCCAATAAGGTGAAGAAGAAGGCCAAGAAGCTATCCCCCTCCTCCTTGAAGATCCAAGATCAACCTCTCCTCCTAGCTCCATCCAAAGAAGAAGGAAGCTATTGGTAATCTCGCACACCCTAACCTTGCATCCTAATTGCTTTATAAATTGCTCATTGCATTGCCTTTATATTGCTTGGGACTTGGTAGATTAAAGATCACATCTTTATATTCCCCCTTCCCCTTTTGCATGCATTGGACATCATTTGTCATAAAAATGTAGTCTTTCCCCATAAAGTTGCATCCTTTGCACCTAAAACCCCCATTTTCCAATAAAAATGTCATCTTTATGCATCCTTTGCATATAAAAATCAAATATTTTCAATCAAAATGCATCCTTTGCATTCAAAATCCCTTTTCCAAGCATAATTTGCTTTAAAGATCATGTCTTTACCATAAACTAGCATCATATGCTTTTCAAAATGCAATCCTTATGCATCATTTGCATAATGAATGCCAAGTTCTTCATAAAAATGCATCATTTGCATAAAAATCATATCTTTATGCATCATTTGCAATAAAGACCACTATGACAGATCCCCATGGACTCAGCGGTGAACAGAGCAGAGAATACGCAAAGGATAAATGCGTCCATAACCACCGTGGTCGCAGCCATATCTAGAGACCCAAACCTGCCCGGGGTATCAGAAAGGTCAATCCTGTCCGGGGCTACCATCATCCTCTCAGCCTCCCCTAAAGGAATCTGCAGAAAAGATGCAAGCTTTATCGCCACCGGCACGTCTCCGATCAGCGGAATAGATATAGCCTCAATTTCGGGACCCCCAATCAAGGCTCGGAAGTCTTCATGCGTCGGGACAATCTCGTTATAAGAAAAGCAGTAAACATGTCTCCGGACGTCCCAGAACTTTGCTGCGGCTCTCAAAAGGTCCCAATCGGGCGGGAGATCCCTCAAATGCCATAAAGACTTGATCTTGAAGGAAGAATCAAGCAGCCCCCTATGAGATTGGAAGTTGTGTCTCACCCAAGATTTTCGGACAGAAAACGGTCTCGCTTCCCCCTTTGCAATCTAACGGGCTTCTCCATCGCAAAATGATCAAAGGTGGTGCTTTTAGGTCCAAAATGTGCCCTGGGAACAATTGGGACAAGTCTAAGTTGAAAATGAAATGAAATGGCCAAGCCTTGCTTTTATTCAAAAAATAACCAGTTCAGACAGAACTGTGAGCCGTACGGCCTCATTCGCTCTGAGCAGAAAATTACAATCCTGCCCCTGAACCTTCCACTTGGGCATGCAATTTCCGTTATCTTTTAACTAAGATAACCTCTTTTTCAGAAGACATCCTTTATCTCTTAAGCAATTAAGCTTTCTTCCCAGTCGCCTCCGTTAATTCCGTTATAACGGGATAATGCTAGGTGACAACCTCCGAATTGTCAAAACTCTAAACTGAGCTTACCTCTATCCCGGATAGTGACGTATGCTCGAGTTCCTCTTAACTTAAGCTACCTCTATCCCGAATAGTGACGTATGCTCAAGTTCCTCTTAACTTAAGCTACCTCTATCCCGAATAGTGACGTATGCTCAAGTTCCTCTAAACTTAAGCTACCTCTATCCCGGATAGTGACGTATGCTCGAGTTCTTTTTAACTTAAGCTACCTCTATCCCGGATAGTGACGTATGCTCGAGTTCTTCTTAACTTAAGATACCTCTATCACGAATAGTGAAGTATACTTAAGTTCTTCTAGCTTTAGCTACCTCTATCTCTGCCAAAAGAGATAGCGCCGTAAGCTTTAGTCTTCGTTATTTCCGTCATAAAGAAATAACGTCATCCAGCTTTAGCTACCTCTATCTCTGTCAAAAAGAGATAGCGCCGTAAGCTTTAGTCTTCGTTATTTCCGTCATAAAGAAATAACGTCATCCAGCTTTAGCTACCTCTATCTCCTCGATAGCGACGTAAGCTCTAGTTTCCTCAGGTGACAACCTCCATTAATTGTCAAAACCCTCAAGGATCCTAGACATCGTTCCTAACTATCTAGTGATGCTTGAACTACGATCAAGGCTTGATTCCTCCGGGATACGTAGGTAGCCTTTTATAAAAGGTCCAGCCATCCGACCACTTTGGTCACCACTTTTTGTTCCTCCGTCACTCCTCAGTGCTGAAGTAGTCCCTCATAAGAGACTTTGTTATCCGACCACCTCGGTCACGTCTAGCATATCCCCAGTAGGCTCAATTGCTTGACCTCCTAGGTCATTTTCTCTTCTATTTCCCCAAAGAAGAGACCGCTTTCTCTTCTTCATTCCTCGCCGGATCTACTCCGAACTACGGCTGGCTTGATTCCTCCGGGATACGTAGGTAGCCTTTCATAAGAGGTTCAGCCACTCGACCACCTCGGTCTCCCAATCCGTCTCGGCATTCGCCAGATCGGATCCTTTTCTATCGACAACCCCACTCGCCTTGCAAGTAACGTTGCCGAGGGGCTTCTGTAAGTACCCAAATCTGGCTCATGCCTTCCGGTTAAATTTCACGACAATTTCGGTAAGTTTTCCGGTAATTCCCCGGACCTTCCTAGTGTTCCGGAAATATTCCTGAACAGTCCCAAATTAATTAAAGGTTGAAGAGGAGCCTTCCTAATTAAGAAACACGTTTTTCTTAATTAGGAAGAAGTTTCTAGAATTTGCCACCTTGCATGATTCTAGAAATGCTGAGTCACAATGGATAATGTCGCACGGCTGCATTAGCTCGCGGTCCTGTGAATGTGGTGCCCAAATTTCGTGTTGGATTCACGCGAGTTTGAAGACATCCGAGCTATTTGAAAAACGGAGTCGCCACGCCATTTTGATTACCTCAAAACTTTGAAAAAAAGGTTTTTCCTTGGGTTCGGAGGTTAAGTTACCCCTTGGGAAGAACGTTTGGCGTTCACCCAAAGTGCCTTGCCGGAGCAAGTCTCCCAAGATTTCATTAATTGTGCTTGCTTGCGTGCTTTCTTGTGTGCATGTGTTTGAAAATAAAGGGGGAAATGTCCCAAGTTGTCTTCCGGACGTACAAACCATTTGTTGGTTGTCGCTCGGGATTCCTTGGAATTTTATGTATTTGGGATTATTATCCCGTCCTCATCTTATGACTTGTGATCATCGCATTTTAACCTCGGGACCCTCGGGACTTGCGTGATCGAGAGAATGACTCTCTTTTGGTCAAAGATGAGGTTCTTTAGGAAAAGGAGGGTCCTTAGCCCATCAATCCTACGCTTTAAGACGGTCGAGCTCGTATAGAGGCTTCATACTCTTTCTTAAGCGATAATCGGAGATATAGGGTTCAAGGTGTCCTTTTCTAAAGAAATCGTGAACCTTTAATGGAAGGAACGATGTAAAGATAGGATCTTTTACACCGGTCCGTTCCAAGGTTGGGGGAAAGGGGGAAATGCATGATGGAAAAATGACACTTTAATTAAAAGATGACATTTTTGGGTTGCAAATGATGCACATTAGTTTAAAGAACTAATCTTTATTGCAAATGATGCATAAAGATTTGATTTTTATGCAAATGATGCATTTTGTTGAAGAAATTGGCATTAAATTATGCAAATGATGCGTAAAGATTGCATTTTGAAAAGCGTATGATCTTGGTTTATGGTAAAGGCGTGATCTTTAAAAGCAAATGATGCTTGAGCAAAGGGGTTTTGAATGCTGAGGATGCATTTTTATTGAAAAAGATTGAGATTTTTATATACGAAATGATGCATAAAAAATGACATTTTTATTTGAAAGTGGGAGTTTTGGGGTCGCAAAGGATGCACCTTTATGAAAAAGACTACATTTTTATGACAAATGAGGTCTTAGTGCATGCAAAAAGGAAAGGGGGTGATAAAAAAGATGTGATCTTTAACTATGAATGCCAAGTCCCAAGCAAGATATATGAATACGGTAAACGAGCAATATATCAATTAAAAGCAAGATTTAGGGCGTGCGAGGTTACCCAGTGCTTCCTTTGCTTCTTTGGTTGGAGCTAGGAGGAGAGATTGGTCTTAGGATGCTCAAGGAGGAGGAGGGAGCTTCTTGGCCTTCTTATGTGAGCCTTCGCCAATATTCTTAGCGTCTTAGGAGTAGTTGAGTGTGTTGCTATGTGATGTGTGTGTGTGTTGTTGTTGTGTGTGTTGTTGTGTCTTGAAATGGGTAGAGGAGGGCTCTGTTATAGGCGGTCTGGATAAGGCTAATGAAGCCAGTGTGATCGAGGAAGCGGCTGGCTAATGCGGCCGTGCGGGCTTATCCGTGTGACTCGGCGATGCTAGAAATATACGAGGTGGCATTATTCTAGAACACTATCTACCCCAATTAAGAAAACGTGTTTTCTTAATTAGGAAGGCTTCTTCGGCCTAATGCTTTAGTTTGGGGCTGTCAAGGTATTCAGGAACACTAGGAAGGTCGAGGGAATTAAGGAAACTTCACAGAAATTGCTTAGGGAGATTTCGCTTAGGAAGGCATCGTGGGTGGGTACTAGGAAGCCTCGGCAGCGTCGCTACGAGGCGGTACTAGGGTTGGCGATAGAAAAGGATCCGATACAGCGAATGTAAGGCCCGGATTGGATGACAGGTGGTCGAGTGGGCGGAGCAACACGGAAGGCTACCTACGTGTCCGGAGGAGGAATCGAAGCCGGGCGCGTG
This sequence comes from Adenophora triphylla var. japonica, assembly GCA_022495995.1. Lineage (NCBI taxonomy): Eukaryota > Viridiplantae > Streptophyta > Magnoliopsida > Asterales > Campanulaceae > Adenophora > Adenophora triphylla. The sequence continues at coordinate 135,401 of JAFEMH010002902.1, forward strand.
ATTCGGAGTTAGGATCACTAGGCTGGGGGAGGAAGAAGAAAGCGGTCTCTTCTTTGGGAAATAGAAGAGAAAATGACCTAGGAGGTCAAGCAATTGATCCTGCACTGGGGATATGCTAGGAGTGACCAAGGTGGTCGGATATCTCGAACTTCTATGAGGGGCTTTATCACTATCAAGGAGTGACAAAGAAACAAAGGTGACCAAAGTGGTCGAATGGCCGGACCTTTTATAAAAGGCTACCTACGTATCCCGAGGAATCAAGCCTCGATCGTAGTTGAGCATCACTAGATAGTTAGGAACGATGTCTAGGATTCTTGAGATTTTGACAATTAATGGAGATGTCACCCGATTGAAACTAGAGCATACGTCACTATCGAGTGGATAGAGGTAGCTAAAGTTGATAGAAACTTAGCATACGTCACTGATTCCTCGATCCAGAGATAAGTTGATAGAAACTTAGCATACATCACTATTCCGGATAGAGGTAGCTTAAGTTGATAGAAACTTAGCATACGTCACTATTCGGGATAGAGGTAGCTTAAGTTGATAGAAACTTAGCATACGTCACTATTCGGGATAGAGGTAGCTTAAGTTTATAGAAACTTAGCATACGTCACTATTCGGGATAGAGGTAGCTTAAGTTGATAGAAACTTAAGCGTACGTCACTATTCTGGATAGAGGTAGCTTAAGTTGATAGAAACTTAGCATACGTCACTATTCTGAATAGAGGTAGCTTAAGTTGAAAGAAACTTGAGCGTACGTCACTATTCGGGATAGAGGTAGGCTCAGTTTAGAGTTTTGACAATTCGGAGGTTGTCACCTAGCGTTATCCCGTTATAACGGAATTAACGGAGGCGACTGGAAATAAAGCTTGATTGCTAAAGAGATAAGGGATATTTTCTGAAAAGATGTTATCTTGGTTAAAAGATAATGGAAATTGCATGCCCAAGTGGAAGGTCCAGGGGCAGGATTGTAATTTCTGCTCAGAGCGAATGAAGCCGCCCGACATGAGATGGAGAAAAAGGAGCCGTACGGCTAGAGACCTGTTTTTTCCAGATTATTTAAAACAGGCTTGAACGGGCATTGGGCATTATTGCCGCCCAAGAACTGCCGAGGAAGAGGGAGAGAAAGGAGAGAATTTCTTCAAAAATTCTTCAATTCCCTTTGCTTCTATCGATTGGAATGGATCCGGAGGGCAATCCCATACCGAGGCAAGCAAGAAGGAACATCTCCGCGGCTGCGAGAAGGAGGAGAAAGGAGCTCGTTCGGACGGAGAGGAAGTATGACTTCCTTACGCCTCCATCGGAGCTCTACCCGGGGAGAAGGGAGCATAAATCAACGAACCCGCGATCGGTTGGGGTAAGCATTCTCATTTTGCTCAAATCCGATGATTTTGCTTGAATTTTGAATGATTTAGGGCTTGACCCGAATTCTAGGATTTTTGAATGATTTTTTGAATGATTTTGAGATGCATGAACAACCTATGAGGCTAAGAATATGCAATGTGCAATTTATTTGATGAAAATTATGAGAATGACTCACTTTTTTCTCGCAAAATGAAGTAAGAATGAGAATTTTCAAAATATAAGACGGAGTTCTTGCCTTGTGCTAGAACTAGGTCAAAATTCTGATTTTCAATGAGAAAACATGATTTTGGAAGATGAAAATGATTCATGCATGCCATTTCTGAAAGAATAATGCTTATGTGCAAAAAAATTGTGAAAATTGTGATTTTGTGCCTTAGGAAAGCAACGGGACTTGACATGACGCGTTTCAAGTGATGAAAGGCGCTTTTTTGATGCAAATAATGCTAGAAAAACTTTTGTGAATGCTTTTCTTTTGAAAATATGTGCATTTTTTTTTTTGTGAATATATGCATGCTTTTGAAAATGATGAAGAACTGACACTTCTTTTTTTTTTTTGTGCTTGTCTACAGGAGAACAAGTCTAGAGGACCATCGGAGATAGCGGTTAAGCTTTGGCAGAGGATGCCGGATTTTGAGAAGAATGGGGTGAACCCCAAAAATTTGGTGAGGGCTACCGGCCTGGATGCATTTGTAGAGGCCATCGGCAGGGGTGTCCACATCACCTCTAAGAGCAAGGGCTTGGTCCAGGCCCTATCTGAGTTTTGGTGGGATAGTACCCATAGCTTTCACCTGAGCTGGGGGGAGCTGACAGTGACTCCTGCCGATTTCACAGCTATTACTGGCCTACGGTTCACCTGGGAGGCCCGTGACTTGGAGAGACCATATTACCGCCGAGGAGTTCCGGGCTTTGGTAGGGTTTGAGCCGATTCCCAAGGGGGCCGGGGATGGAGATGAGGAATGTCGAGGTAGCGATTCGGACTTGCATGCGTAACTTTGCGCTAATGATGTGACTCGCCAAGCAGCTGGCTAGAGCATTCATATGGTTGATGCTATCAGTCACTATCTTTGCTAATTCTGGGACGCTGGCCATGACTTGCCTTCTCGACTCTTTGGAGGATGTTGATGGGATAGGGACGGTCTCTTGGGGCGAGGCCGGATTGGCGGAGTTGTACTTCTCGTTGGACATGTACAGTCGGAACAAGGCTGCTTCGATGGATGCTTCTCATTTGCCCTTGAGGTAGTCTCCTTTCTTTTTTTCTTTTCTCTTTTCTGTCTTGAGACTTTTATGAGAGAGAGAATGACCTTTTGATGTTTTGAACATGCGGGCTGGTTTTGCGAGGTGATCGGGTTCTTCCCTTGGAACCAGCAGAGTGATGTCACCATCTTCCCTTCTATGGTTCGGCTGGAGGGGAGATGCGAGAGATAAATTCACGGGAAGACCCGGATTACCTTCGACTATAAAATGGTGAGGCCGGTCATCAACAGGGATGGGCACGACGGAGTGGACTTCTAACCTTGGGGCGGTATCCAGGAGATCTTGCTTTGGGAGATGCCATTGATGTGACGAGGCGAGAGGAGGTGGCTCACTGGGCGACATGTGATGTCATTTACTTGGGGGACCGTTTCTCGAGGAAACATGGCCATGTCCCTCCATTGGACGCCATTACTCCTCAGGATCCTCCAGCACGGATGCTACAGCCCAGGGATTGGCGAGAGGATGAGATAGCGAGGTACCGGGCAGGCGTGGGCTGCAGAGGAGTACTTTGACATGGACACCCCCTACGCTGTGTTTGTGGAGCGGCGCCGAGGACGCCACGTAAGCTAGTGAAGGCGGCGGTCACTCGGGGATATGGGGAGGATGAGCCTCACGACCCGCCGATCCCTCCTGCACATCTGTCCTACGTGGTCCATGGAGTGCCGAGGAGGATGAGGATACCTGTCCCCGATGCTAGGGAGCCCCGGTACACCTTGCCGCTTTGATAGCACCGTAAGTATTCTTTTAGGGTCTTATTCCCTTTTTAGCTTTCGCATTTTACGCCTTTGCAATTTTACGAGATTTTACGAGATTTTCTCTTCTTTTTCTCGGGTTCCACTCGCACTTACGATAGGGTGGTCGGGCGGGAATAGGGGCTGGAAGGACATGTGCCGGTCTCTTCGAGGAAGGCGCTGCGCTTCGAAGGCGGCGGCGGATGCGCGGGAGCACAGGCGCAAGAGACGGCACGTCGGGGCACAGCGTCTACCTCATCGGCCTCGAAGTACTCTTCCAGTGCCATGCCTCGGGGGCGGGGACCCAACGCCGACATTCTGGAGCGGTGGGCGAGTACGGGCACGATAATGTCCATTTGTCTGACGTGAGCGACCAGGAGGACTTGATGAGGGAGGCTAGCATCTATGAGCTGAGTAGCGATGAGGAGGAAGAAGAATCAGAGGCTTAGGAGGTCTCTAGAATAGATTTGGAACGAAAACAAACAATGAACAATTTTTATGCACAACTTGTTTATTTTTTGCTTTATTTGGGCGCCGATGGGGCGAAAACATTGTATTTACATTTTATTTACTTTTCTAATTTATGCTTTCTCAATTTGCATATTATCTGAGCCTTGGGGCGATTTTTTTGCTTGGAATTGGGGCTGAAACTGGGCCAAAATGATTTATAATGGTATATAAATGCTTGAATGGCTTCTGGATGTGTTTTTGTACAGGCTTTGGTTGAAAAAGTGGGGTGAAAACTCCCTTGGGCAGCAACTTTGGTTGCTGCAGAATTTTTCCGCAGAGGGCTAATGTAGCCGTGCGGCATGGCCTTGAGGAAAATGAAGCCGTGCGGCTTACGGTTAATGCAGCTGGTTATTTTGAATAAAAGCAAGGCTTGGCCATTTCATTTCATATTCACTCTAGACTTGTCCCAATTGTCCCTAGAGCATATTTTGGACCTAAAAGCACCATCTTTGATCACTTTGCGATGGAGAAACCCGTCAGATTGCAAGGGAAGCGAGACCATTTTCTATCCGGTCTTCAATCTTGGGCGAGATATAACTTCCAAAACCACAAGGGACTGCTTGACTCTTCCTTCAAGATCAAGTCTTTATGGCATTTGAGGGATTTCCCGCCCGATTGGGACTGTTGAGAGCCGCGACAAAGTTCTGGGACGTCCGAGACATGTTTTCTTGCTTCTCTTACAACGAAATTGTCCCAACGCACGAAGACTTCGTGAGCCTTGATTGGGGTCCCGAGGCGAGGCTATATCTATTCCGCTGATCGGAGACGTGCCGGTGGCGGTAAAGCTTGCATCTTTTCTGCGATTCCTTTGGGAGAGGCCGAGAGGATGATGGTAACCCCCGGATAGGATTGACCTTTCGATATCCGGGCAGGTTTGTGTCTCCAGATATGGCTGCGACCATGGTGGCTATGTATGCTTTCATTCTCTGCGTATTCTCTGTCTTGTTCACCGCTGAGTCCGTGGGGATCTGTCATAGTGGCCTCTTGGACATGGTCGAGAGGCTGCAGGGCTGGGAAGGATATCGTCCCACTGGTTTTGGGGGAGACTTTTCATGGGATCGACAAGGGATGGCTCGGGAGACCATTTCATGAGGTCAGGAGTCCGGCTATGTTGACTTTGTGGGCTGCAGGAGAGGCTCGGGGCTTTGCACGGGGCTTTGCCGACTCGGTGCCCTTGGGTGATTTCTCGGAGAGGTGCGCCTAGGCGGCAGGAACAGGGTAGCTGGGAGGCGATGATGGCTAGGCTATCCACTTCGGACATCCGTTGGTGGATACCACATTGGAGGTTGCGGACCAGGAGGATATTTCGGGAGTCCTATGTTGTGAGGGTTCCGAGATTCTAGCTGGTCATCCTTTTATATACCACTGCTTGGTATCCGAGGCAGTTTGGGGCTTTACGGGAGCCATTGAGTGATTGGGAGAACATCCGGACCATGGAGGTGGTGTCATTGGACATGAGGGATCCGGCCCGGCTTCTCTTTCTTCTCGAGGGCTTGGACATATCTTGCTTTCCCACCCGGGGCTATCTTCGGGAGCGGGAAGAGCACCATCTTGACCACTTTGTCTACTTGGGTGAGTACGAGAGAGGAGATGGGAGCGACTCGGAGTCATCTTGGAGGAGAGACGTCGAGCTTTATTGAGAGGCGACTGCGACTCGAGTAGGACTACGAGGGAGGCGAGGCTAAGGCGAGTTGCCATAACCCGGTCGGAGTGATTTGGTCCGAGATATGGAGGCTCGGTACAAGAGGTTGTCCGAGGTCGCTCCTTTGGCCGAGGCTCGGAGGGAGGAGGTGCGGACTCGTGCTCGGATAGAGAGCACTCATTGACACGGGGTTGGTGGAGGCTCCGGTGAGGATACCGTAGGTCGGAATGAGGGATACCGACATCATAGACAAAAAGAGGAAGAAGACTCGACGGGCCGAGGAAAAGGGAAGAAGACCAAAGAAGACTCGGCGAATGACGGCGACAGATCTTTTCTTAGGATTCCCTTATTGCCATTTTGCAAACACATTAGTTTATTTAGGCATTTTATTGTATTTTAGATCTTTTTAGCAGGTTAGCAGAGTCAAGAGGTAGACCGTGCTTGAACTCATCAAGAAGTTTTTAACTTGTAATGAACAAGAAATATTATTTTAGAAATTAGTCAAGACACATTTCATGGAAATTCAAATGTCTTTTTCTTGGGACCCGTTTATGGCCCGAAATACCCTTTTATTTATTGCTAAGGACGCACTTTATGGAAGCTTTATTGCCCTTTTTTTATTGTTTAGACCGAACCATATATGGCTGCCTACGTTCCCCTTTTACAAGAAAGGCTAAGGGGCTCAGGTCTACGTAGTTCATTCTGGTGAACTAATTTTTTTATGTGCAGCCTTGTTTTTTGCCTAGACCGCCCTTTTTGGGGTTTTCAAATTTCTAGCCGGGCATTACTCTTTGCACTAAGATTTTTTTTTTTTTTTTTTTTTTTTTTTTTTATATGTGCATACCTGTCTTTTGCCTAGACCGCCCTTTTTGGGGTTTTCGGCCTATTTGGGTATTACTCTTTTTGCACTTTTTTTTTTTTTATTATTTTTTTCTTTTTTTTTTTTTTTTATTAGACATAGTATCTTCGGAGTTTATCACCGTTATTTGGGTGGACAAAGGGATTGCCATCCAAGTACGCAAGCTTCATGGCTCCTCCCGATAATATCTTACGCACCACATAAGGGCCGATCCAGACGGGTTCCCATTTTCCCGAGGGTTGTCTCGGTAGGGGCTTTACTTTCGGCACTAAGTCACCTTCTTTGATGTCTCTGGCCTTGACCTTTTTATCAAACGCTCGGCCATTCGCCTCTGGTAGGCTCGGGTGTGTTCCATGGCTTTTAGCCTTCTCTGCGTCAAGCGGGGCTAACTCATCATGCCGCGCAACCATTCCACTTCATTGACAGCTGTTTTCCGGGAGGACCCTTAATGACGGGATTTCCAACTCCACTGGTACACTTTGCTTCCATCCCGTAAGTTAGGGCAAAAGGAGTTTCTCTGTGGGCATTCGACGGACGTTACGTAGCCCCGAGTGCTAGGTGCGGCTTTTCGGGCCAATCACGACCACGGGTGGCCATCTTCGGATGATCCGCTCGAGTGTCTTATTAGCGGCTTCCACGGCTCCATTGGTCGAGGTGCATGCGGGGACGACTTGTGGCGAGTAACTCGAATTACGACAGGCGGTCTATCGCAGTCTCCTTCGAAGTGTGACCCATTATCGAAATGATCTCGTTGGGCACCCCATATACGCACATTATGTTTTCTTTGATGAAACTGGGCCACTTTTAGGAAGTGAGGACCTTGTAGGACTTGGCCTCTACCCACTTGGTGAAGTAGTCGATGGCTACCAACACGAACTCGTGCCCATTGCTTCCTGTCGGGGTTATTTTCCCTATCACGTCAATGCCCCAAGTTGCAAACGGCCAAGGAGTCGTCATGCGGTACGAGTCATGAGGTGGGAGATGGTTGAGGTTGGCAAACCGGCGGCACTTGTCGCGAGTTCGGACGTCTTTGCCGCGATCTGTCTCCATGGAGATCCGGTAGTAACCCATTCGAGGATCACTTGCATCGGGGCTCTGGCATTCATGTGAGGACCGCAAGGACCATTGTGGACTTCGGTCATCAACTCTACGGCTCTTTCTTGAGTGACACATAAGAGTAGCGGTCCTTGATAGCGTTTCTTGTACGAGGTTACCTCCTAGGATGACATAATGGGAGGCCAACCTTTTCGGGGCTCGCAAGCTTTTGGCTCGACACCTTCTTTTGGTCTACCTTCTTCGTCTACGAAAGGCGACTCTCCGTCTTTGAGGAATTGGTAAATACGATTGTACCAAGGTTCCTTTATGGGCTCGGGTCCCAGGTCCACTTCACAACAGAAGGCAGGGCTTCTCTTCTACCCACTACGAAGGGCTTTATGGCTTTTCCCTCGGGGATCTCTACCAATGAGGCTAGAGTAGCTAGGGCATCTGCGAATCTGTTCTTTTCCCTCGGCAAGTAGTGGAAAGTCACTTCTACGGCTGTCCGATCAACTCCTCCATATGGGCATGATACCGTTGCGAGATTAGGGTCCACGAGTCTTCCACTTGTTGGAGACTTGGTTGATGATCGGGGCGAGTCTCCGTAAACTTCGAGCTCCTTGACATTTCTTTCTAAGGCAGCCTCCAAACCAGCAATGCGGGCTTCATACTCGGCGACATTGTTCGTGGCAGGAAAGTTCAACTTGAGGTCTATGGGGTATGCTCATCTTTCGGATCGACCAATAGCATTCCTACACCATTTCCTCTTTTGTTAGCGGCTCAGTCAAAGAACAATTGCCATCTATTCTCGGGCTCAGCTGCAAAGATCCCTTCATCTCAGGAATTGGGGTTCGGGCCCTCTGTCTTCATTCTTGGGGAAGTTCGCCGGGTGATCGACAATGCTTGACCCTTGATGGCCTTTACGGTCACATAGTTGATGTCGTATTACGCCAAGAAGAAGGACCACTTTGCTAAACGCATCGAGAGGGAAGGCTTGTCAAAGATGTACTTGATGGGGTCCATTTTCGAGACCAAATTCACGGGGTGGGCTTGCATATAATGCTTCAATTTGCCGACTACCCGGACCGATCCTGCACGAGTCTTTTCAAATCTTGAGTAATTGAGCTCACTCCCCTGTAGCTTCCGGTGACAAAGTAAATGGCGTTTTCTACCCGAGAGTCTTTCTTTTCTTGGGCAAGCATAGCCCCAACTGCCGTGTACGCAGTGAGATAGAGCGAGAAGAGGCTTGTCTATGTGGGAGGCATAGTACCGGGGATGTACTAAGTATGCCTTGATGGTCAAAGGCATCTTGGCATTCTTCGGTCCATTCTGTGTCCACATTCTTCTTCATGAGCTTGAAGATGGGCTCGCACATAGTGGTCAAGCGATTGTGAAAGCTTGGTGATGTGCTTGCAATTTACCCATGAAACTCTTGACTTACATGCAGGTTTGGGGTGGCCTCATATCCATGATGGCTTTGATCTTTCGAGGTCAACTTCTATACCTCGCTCAGTGACCATATACCCAAGCACTTTTCCCCTTGTCACTCCGAAGGTGCATTTGGCGGGGTTTAGTCTCATGGAATCTTTGTCTCAACCTCTCAAAGAATTTTCGTAGGTCAACAAAGTGTTGCCCACCCTCTCCTTTGGAGTGGATTATCATATCATCTACGTAGACCTCAATCTCCTTGTGGATCATGTCATGAAAAAGCGCGGTCGGCGCCCTTTGGTACGTAGCCCGGCATTCTTGAGCCCGAATGGCATTCTTGTATAACAGTAGGTTCCCCATGGTGTGGTGAAGGCTGTCTTTTCTTGGTCTTCCTCGGCCATCTTGATCTGGTTGTAGCACACAAAACCATCAACGAAGGATTTGACTTCGTAGTTGGCGGTGGAGTCCACCGGGATGTCTATGTTTGGCGAGAGGGTAGTCGTCTTTGGGGCTGGCCTTGTTCGGATCTCGGAAATCCACACGGCGGCGCACCTTCCCATTGGCCTTGGTTACGGTCACGATGTTGGACAACCATGTCGGGTATTCAATGACTACGATGAACCCTACCCGCGTAGCTTCTCAATTTCTTCTTTGACTGTAGAGACCATTCCGGCTTAATCTTTCTCGGTTTACGCTGCGCTTAGCATGCGGTGCTAGAGGGATTACTGTGTTCTACTATCGAGCCCATGTCTAGCCGGCATATCCTTGTATGACCATGCAAACACGTCGACGTATTCTCGAGCGGCTCGATCAATCTGTCCCTTTCAACCCCCTGGAAGAAGCTTCCAATCTGTGTCTCTTTAGGTTCCTCAATAGTACCCAAGTTCACACTTATCAAAAACCTCCTCGGCGGCTTGGGCCCGGTTTTCCTCTTTTACGAAACACTTAAAGATTTCTTTAATGTATTGTTCACTTAGTGTGTTTGCATCTTGTTCAAATGATTCATTATTAACTTGTTGTTAAGTTTTGAGTTAATTTATCATTTGTTAAGTTGGCAATAAGAGGATAATCAGAAAGATTTGTCATTTCATTCAAGATAAGGGGAAAGATGACATCGATTACATTTTCATAATCCTCGGGCGTGAGGCCTTCGGATGACTCGAGGCTGGAATTCAAAGATTCTGACTCGGCGAATAGACAACGGTGACTCTGGACCCTACGCTACTTATTGACTCGAGGGGGACTTGACAAGGGTTGGGACCGGGATCTCACTCCTTCTTCTTTGTTGCCACAGGGAGTAGCAGTCTTGTATACGTTCTTCAGAAAGTTGGAGACTTCAAATTGATCAAAAACTTGCCGGAAATCATTGACAGGCCGGTACTGTGGAAAGATGGTGAGGGGAACTAAAGTAACTTGTTGCAATCTTTCAGCTAGCTCTTCCTTATTGGACTCATTAGTGAAGGGTCTGGCTCATTTTGTCGGCCTTGTTCGATAGGTCATCTTTTCCTTGCCAATCTTTGATACCACCACCTTGTCAGTATAGCCTATAGGAGGGTCGGCATGAATGATGCTGATAAAGTCTTCTTCGGGAGAGACTTTGATCCTTCCCTGATTGGCCAAACACTCAGAATTTTCTACTTCAAGAGGGTCACTGATCATAGGGATATCGAGTGGGTATGCTTGGGGTGACGGGTTTCTTGACGGGTTCCTTGGCATAACCGACATAGTAGTCAAACTTGCCCGAAGGCTCTCCCAAAGTTCCTACGCTCTTGTCCCCGGCTTCGTATCTTTCCTTAAGCTTCTGGCTTGTGTGGACTTTCTCTCTTCTTCTTCTTCCTTGAAGGAGCGTCCTCATTCATCCATTCTTGATACTCATACTCTAAGCAGTCTTCACAATCACATACATCATACCAGATGTGAGGCTTGGGTTGAACTGGGATAGCCCCTCCAATTGCTTGGTCATTACCGTTGTGGATTACCATGTCGGCCATTTTGACAACGAAAAGGCGACAAAGCGAGGATTACAGCGGCTGTCGAGGATTCTGCGCTAACAAGTCGCGACCCGGTGTTCTCACCCACTTCTTTCTCGGCTGCGGGAAAGGGATAGGAAAGGTTTAGACTCGGGGTAGGTGTTTAGGGGTGAAGGCTCAAGCAATATGCAAATTAGAATCTTCAAGTTTACTTAAAATGCAGTGTCTTTTATTAATATCTATTTGGTTGGAAAAGGGGTTACGCCCTTCTTTTTCACAACTACTCTAGATCCTGGATCGGTGGGTTCCGTCACTACGTCTATAAGCCCCTCGTATTCCACTGTATTTCGACCTCCCGGGGTGGGACGGCCCGGGCGAGGGTCCCATAGGGCACGCGGATCCCACCGACCGAGAGTAAAGAACGCTCCTATCGGGTCTAGCGGGTCATAGGACCTTTCAACGCACGAGCGATGCGGATTATAGTCAAGGCAATACCGGGAAAGTCTCGTCTCTCGCCTTGACGGATCTTTGACGAGTTTCGTTTGAGCGAATGACGGTTTTTGACTTTCGGTAATGTCCGAGAGAATAATAGGCATGGGTCGGGCGGTAAAAGCCGGATGACACAGTGTCACATTGAACTTCGTTGCATACGCAGTCTAGCGTGAGTCGGAATCGAAGTCAATGCCGGTCAAGATCTTGCCAATTTTCCTTGTCGGAATTTTGGCGAGCTTCGCTTGAGCGAAAGATCTTTTGATTTTTGGCAAAGACTCGGTCTTGACTCTTACGCATTCCGTGCGGGTCGAGGTCAATAGTCAATGTCGGAGTCAAGATCCCACCGATTTTTCCTTGTCGGAATTTCGGCAGAATTTCGCTTGAGCAAAAATCTTGGTTTCCGTTATTAGCTAAGGCTTGACCTTTACGTGGGTATGCAACTGGGCTATATGGCACGGACTAGACCAAAAACCAACCAAAAGTCACGGTTTTTGAAACGTGTGACACGGGTTTGTGCATTGATCGACACCGGCGCCATGGGGAGGTTGGGATGATTCCGTGCGCGCCCGGGAGCATCGTAAGGCTGTCCGTGGCTGCACTGGAACCACCCTCGGGTTTGAAGGACGTGCGTGCAAAAGTGTACAGGATATATCGGGTGCGCGTAGTGTGCGGTCTTCCTAAAAATGTTCCTTTTTGAGTTAAAACGAGAGATTTTCATAAATGTGTTTTAAAGGAATGTTTTCGGGACGGGGAAGAATGCAACACATAAGCACGTAAATTTTTCTCAGGAGCCCCAGTCAGTCATGAAGCCGAGTAGCCCCAAGCGCTAGGACGCCGAGATTAACCATGATTTTTCCTGGTGGAATTGCCACCGAGGTCGCCCGGTTAGAATCCAATGAGGATTGAGCCGAAATGCATGCATGGATCAATTTTCCAGGTTCCACTCCTTTTGCTATTTTTCGGGTTGTTTCCCGTTCAAAGTATGCACAGATTCCAAGATGCAAATGATGCAATGCATGGTAAAGAAAGCAAGCACGATTAATGAAATCGGCGATGGGAGTCTAACCCGCTTCAAAGGGAAAAGCTTTCTTCTATTTTTTTTTCAAAATTATTTTTTTCGAAAAGGGGTACTGGTACGTGGATTGTTAAACCACCGGTTATCCCAACTCCCACATCAGGGAGTGTACAGGAAGGGTAAGTGGTTTCCACCTATATACCGAGTATCGATTTTAGTTTTGAAAATAAAAGCTTTTCTCCTTTGGGATATCCCCAGCGGAGTCGCCAAACTGTGAATGTGGTGCCCAAATTTTGTGTTGGATTCACGCGAGTTTGAAGACATCCGAGTTATTTGAAAAACGGAGTCGCCACGCCATTTTGATTACCTCAAAACTTTGAAAAAAAGGTTTTTACTTGGGTTCGGAGGTTAAGTTACCCCTTGGGAAGAACGTTTGGCGTTCACCCAAAGTGCCTTGCCGGAGCAAGTCTCCCAAGATTTCATTAATTGTGCTTGCTTGCGTGCTTTCTTGTGTGCATGTGTTTGAAAATAAGGGGGGAAATGTCCCAAGTTGTCTTCCGGACGTACAAACCATTTGTTGGTTGTCGCTCGGGATTCCTTGGAATTTTATGTATTTGGGATTATTATCCCGTCCTCATCTTATGACTTGTGATCATCGCATTTTAACCTCGGGACCCTCGGGACTTGCGTGATCGAGAGAATGACTCTCTTTTGGTCAAAGATGAGGTTCTTTAGGAAAAGGAGGGTCCTTAGCCCATCAATCCTACGCTTTAACACGGTCGAGCTCGTATAGAGGCTTCATACTCTTTCTTAAGCGATAATCGGAGATATAGGGTTCAAGGTGTCCTTTTCTAAAGAAATCGTGAACCTTTAATGGAAGGAACGATGTAAAGATAGGATCTTTTACACCGGTCCGTTCCAAGGTTGGGGGAAAGGGGGAAATGCATGATGAAAAAATGACACTTTAATGAAAAGATGACATTTTTGGATTGCAAATGATGCACTTAGTTTAAAGAACTAATCTTTATTGCAAATGATGCATAAAGATTTGATTTTTATGCAAATGATGCATTTTTGTTGAAGAAATTGGCATTCATTATGCAAATGATGCATAAAGATTGCATTTTGAAAAGCATATGATGCTAGTTTATGGTAAAGACATGGTCCTTAAAGCAAATGATGCTTGAACAAGGGGTTTTGAATGCAAAGGATGCATTTTTATTGAAAAGATTGAGTTTTTATATGCAAATGATGCATAAAAAGGACATTTTTATTTGAAAATGGGAGTTTTAGGTGCAAAGGATGCACCTTTATGAAAAAGACTACATTTTTATGACAAATGAGGTCTTAATGCATGCAAAAAGGGAAAGGGGGTGATAAAGATATGATCTTTAACTATGAATGCCAAGTCCCAAGCAAGATATATGAATGCAATGAGCAAGTATATCAATTAAAAGCAAGGTTAGGGCGTGCGAGGTTACCAATTGCTTCCTTTGCTTCTTTGGTTGGAGCTAGGAGGAGGGATTGGTCTTGGATCTTCAAGGAGGAGGGAGGGAGCTTCTTGGCCTTCTTCTTCACCTTCTTGAGCCTTCACCAATATTCTTCACGTCTTGGGAGTGACTGAGTGTATTGCTATGGAGTGTGTGTATTGTTGTTGTTGTGTGTTGAAATGGGTAGAGGAGGGCTCTATTTATAGGCGACCTGGATAAGGCTAATGAAGCCAGGTGCGGCCGAGAGGCGACGAGCTAATGCGGCCGTGCGGGCTTATCCATTGTGACTCAGCATTCTAGAACCATGCAAGGTGGCATTATTCTAGAACCTTCTTCCTAATTAAGAAAAACGTGTTTCTTAATTAGGAAGGCTCCCTTCAGCCCTTAATTTTAATTTGGGACTGCTCCAGGACATTTCCGGAACACTAGGAAGGTCCGGGGAATTACCGGGAAATTTACCGAAATTGCCGGGAAATTTAACCGGAAGGCATGAGCCAGATTTGGGTACTTACAGGTCCCTGGCCGCACGGCCTCATTAGCCTTATCCAGACTGCCTATAAATAGAGCCCTCCTCTACACAATTTTCAACACACAATTTTCAACAACACCACACATAATACGTGAAGAATACTCTCAAGAGCTGTTGAAGATCCAAGAAGGTGAAGAAGAAGGCCAAGAAGCTACCCCCCTCCTCCTTGAAGATCCAAGATCAACCTCTCCTCCTAGCTCCATCCAAAGAAGAAGGAAGCTATTGGTAACCTCGCACACCCTAACCTTGCATCCTAATTGCTTTATAAATTGCTCATTGCATTGCCTTTATATTGCTTGGGACTTGGTAGATTAAAGATCACATCTTTATATTCCCCCTTCCCCTTTTGCATGCATTGGACATCATTTGTCATAAAAATGTAGTCTTTCCCCATAAAGGTGCATCCTTTGCACCTAAAACCCCCATTTTCCAATAAAAATGTCATCTTTATGCATCCTTTGCATATAAAAATCAAATCTTTTCAATCAAAATACATCCTTTGCATTCAAAATCCCTTTTCCAAGCATCATTTGCTTTAAAGATCATGTCTTTACCATAAACTAGCATCATATGCTTTTCAAAATGCAATACTTATGCATCATTTGCATAATGAATGCCAAGTTCTTCATAAAAATGCATCATTTGCATAAAAATCATATCTTTATGCATCATTTGCAATAAAGATCATTTCTTTGAATCAAGTGCATCATTTGCAACCCAAAAATGTCATCTTTTCATTAAAGTGTCATTTTTACATACATTTCCCCCATTCCCCCATTAGCAACCTAGGAACGGACCGGTGTAAAAGATCCTATCCTTACATCGTTCCTTCCATAAAGGTTTCATAATCTCTTTAGAAAGGGACACCTTCGAACCCTATATCTCCGATTATCACTTAAGATGAGTATGAAGCATCTATACGAGCTCGACCATCTTAAAGTGTAGGATTAATGGGCTAAGGACCCTCCTTTTCTAAAGAACCTCATCTTTGACTACAAAGAGAGTCATTCTCTCGATCACGCAAGTCCCAAGGTCTAAAAAATGCGATGATCACAAGTCCAAGATGAGGGCGGGATCATAATCCCGAATACATAAAATCCAAGAAATCCCGAGCGACAACCAACAAATGGTTTGTACGTCCGGAAGACGACTTGGGACATTCCCTCCTTATCACCAAACACATGCACACAAGAAAGCACGCAAGCAAGCACGATTAATGAAATCTTAGGAGACTTGCTCCGGCAAGGCACCTTGGGTGAACGACGATCCGTTCTTCCCAAGGGGTAACTTAACCTCCGAACCCATAAAAAACCTTTTTTTCAAAGTTTTGAGGTAATCAAAATGGCGTGGCGACTCCGTTTTTCAAATTAAACCGGATGTCTTCAAACTCGCGTGAATCCAACAACACAAAAATTTGGGCACACATTCACAGTACCATCCTTCTTCCTAACAAATAAGACCGGTGCTCCCCACGGTGACACACTTGGGCGAATAAAACCCCGGTCTAACAATTTTTGCAATTGGGCCTTCAACTCTTTTAACTCGGTCGGAGCCATTCTATAGGGTGCTTTAGAGATAGGTGCGGTACCGGGCACTAGATCAATACAAAACTCTACCTCACGATTCGGAGGCATAGAGTACTCACTAGAAAACACATTACTAAATTCATTGACAACCGGGACATGAGCTAACTCGGGGGACTTCTTATTGGAATCTACCACATAAGCCAAGTACCCCGCACACCCTTTAGATAGCATTTTCCTAGCCTTTAAAGCAGAAATAACATGTAGATCGAACATAGATTTGTCTGCATCAAATATAAAAGTAGGCACATCAAACATAGAAAATGAGACTCGCTTTCTACGACAGTCTACCAAGGCATGACACTGACTCAACCAATCCATCCCAAGGATCACATCAAAGTCACGGATTGGTAACTCGACCAAATCCACCGGCAATACATGCCCACAAATAGTCACATCACAACCATGATATATCAAAGAAGATGCAAGGCACTCTCCCATAGGAGTAGAGACCTCCAACACATAAGGCATAGTTTCAGGCAATTTATGCAATGAAAATGCAAAGTGAGATGTCACAAAAGAATGGGAAGACCCGGGATCTATAAGAATGCGGGCCTTAACTCCCGAGACATGGACTATACCTCTAATAACGGCATTGGGATCGACTTCTCCTCTACCCAAGGCGAACACTCGACCTTGCACTCTATCTTTGGGCTTCCCGTCTATATCTCTCTTCACACCACTACCTTGTCCCCCTTGACCACTACCCGAAGCTTGCTTCTTTTGCCACTTTGGACAATTCCTCCGGAAATGGCCCGATGCACCACACTCTAAACATTTGCCTTGCTTGCTCCAACACTTATCCTCCGAATGCCCCACCTTCTTACAATATCCACACAACGTACCAAACTGACCTGGAGTCGAACGATTTGCCGGAGCTGCCACATTTCCTCCTCTACCTGCTCCCGAAGCTGATGTCCTTGGTTGCCCTCTATTCTGCCCGGAACCTTGACCTTGGAATCTATTTCTGCTTCCACCCTCAACTTTACCACGATGCTCCTCTATATCATTCTCAATCCGATATGCCATATTCACGGCTGCCTGGAAGTTTGCGAAGTCATGCGTCAGTAACTGCTTCCGGAACTCCACCCTTAAGCCTTTCACGAACCGGTAGATCCGCCTCTCCTCCTCTGGTATCAAATGGGGACAATATCGGGCTAACTCCGTAAACTTGGCTGAATATTGTGCTATAGTCATTGTCCCTTGCTCCAGTTTCAGAAACTCGACCTCCTTCTTATCTCTAGTAACCATCGGAACGAAATGATCCCGGAACTTACGTGTGAAATTTTCCCAAGTCTGCGGTGTCAAATCCCGATCCCAGCCATCCTTCACTACCTGCCACCAGTGCTCCGCGGGTCCTTCCAACTTGAAAACGACGCACCTTACCTTTTCTGCATCCGAGCTCTCCATTGCCGCGAAAATCTTATTTATCGCTTCAATCCATCTTTCCGCCTTCGTCGGATCCGGATCTCCGTTGAAACTAGGAGGAGACATCTTCACAAATTTCTCTAAGCCATGGTGCCCTTGCCTACCTTCGGGTTGTTGTTGTCCCCTACCTTGATTCTGATTTGCCATATTCTGAAGAAACACTCGGAACATATCCATCATTTCGGCGTTCGGATTACCAACATTGCCCAAAGCCCGATCCTGATCTCCATCATTACCTGCCATTAGTACAAATTCCTGCATTAAACACTCGACGTCAGTTATCACACACTCTCACTCAGCTAGACTCTACCCGAGAACTCTAACCGAGCTTTGATACCAACTGTGAGGACCCCGACCCGGAACCTAACGCGTGTCCCGAGTTGGAGCGTCCCCAAACTAACTCAAATCACCTAAACTTTTTAAAACTTTGATATAACTTTCAAACATAACACAATTAACATAACCATTTCAAAATAACTCCACTACTCTCCACATTGGAGGAAGAGTGGGCCAACTTTGAAAATACTAAACTGTTTTAGTTACAAAAGATTGTGGTTTTAACGTAGAAATTAAAGTTTATAATTACAAAATCCATAAAGGAATTATACCAAAATATACATTCTACGCCAACCTATACGTACCCCGACAATCCCCAAAATCACTTCCAAACTCCTCTCCGCCCTTACTTGGCCGGTCCGCCTGTCTCGGGATCTAAAAACATTAAAGGTAGAGGGGTGAGAATAAATCTCAGCAAGCTATTATGAATGCAGCAATATGCCAAATAAGATGCAACACATAACAAGTCGCATATAACACATTGGGAAAGCTGTAAACACTTTACATTACCTCGGTTTACCTTTTCCCGTCTGAACAATAGTCGTACAACATTGGATATAATATTCCAATCTTAGGTGAGCTGCTTAAGCAATACTCACATCTTATAAGACCCATTTCTCAGGGAACCATATAAGATAGTAGCAACTCTGAAAGGCTTTTGACTCAATACAGATGCTATAACCCCGACCTGTGGCCACAGGAGGGGACGGTCACAGATATAACATAACCCGATCACATTAGGTCACACTTCCATAATTGGTCGTATTATGTTATACACCCAACATCAATTGATTAACACATTATCAAGCACATAACAGTTACTTGAAATATAATCCACAAAGGGGATAAGCAATATAGCAACATGGTAAAATATACTCATGTTCAACCAATATCATAGTGCAACATTTATGTAATACACTAAGCATAGCACAAACCATGAATATGTACTCAAGTGAAGTAACAAAGTATCAGTAACTAACCACACTTAGACAATATCCAATAATGCATGGTCTCTATAAAGATCCAAGTTAACTTTACCAAGTGGAAGTCACATTTGATAAGTGGTCAAACAAGATTGCCAAACAACTCCTGAGTCGGATTTAAAGTACTTCCTTAGTTCCAATTCAACCCATTTAAGGTGTCATTAAGTGGCTCAAGTATTCTACTTTAATCTAAGTTAAAGGGAATTAATTCATATCTTAAGTAGATTAGATTACTACCAATTAAAAATGATTAGGAAATAATGGTTTACGATTGTTGGTAAGATTCAGCAAGGGAATAACATTCTGAGGTCATGGGCGACCGCCCAGGTCACTTGGGCGACCGCCCAAGTGAGTTTTACAAAGGGATACAAGTTACTGCCCACATGGGCGACCGCACACCACCACTTGGGCGACCGCCCAAGGAGGATTTCCAGTTAGCCAAGTTTCTGCCCACATGGGCGGCCGCTCAAGCCCACCATGGGCGACCACCCAAGCCCCTTTCCCAGCAATGCCCAGATTTTTCACCCCTTTTACTTAGTTTCTTTTCCCTTTCATCAATCTCTCTTATTTTATGAACACCAAAAGGACTTTTCTAACTTCACAACTTCATCCTAAATTATTTAAACCCAAAAGGATATAAACCTAGATCATTTACCACATGGTTTCCAACCCATTTTACTAACACATTTCAAGTTAACCCCTTTTTAATCTATTCAACCCATTTTCTTACACTTTGATCAACTTCCATAGACAATAACATCATTCTATACCATTAACCAATTCCTCAACTTCAAGAAGGTTTCCAAAGCATCAAATAACCATTATAACAACAATAACAACAATAAATATTTCATGAGCATTTAGAGGAAGGAAAGTCATAATAACTTACCTTAGAATTTTAGGATAAAATGAGGATCTTCTTAGCTTGATCAACTCCCTAGATGCACCAAGCACAAAAGTACAATTGGATTGGAAAATGGAGGAGAAATGAAGGCTCTAGGAACTTGGAAAATGAAGCTTCAAGAAAGCTTCCATGAAAATTGGGAAGGAGGAAGAAGAGAATGATGAGGTGAATTTGGGAAGGATGGAGGAAGTATGGGTATGGGACTTTTGACTAAGGAGTGAAAGAGGAGGGATTTAGGGGTATGGCCCCCCAATCCTAATTAATAACATCTTTCCACTTCCTACACTCAAACCCCTATATATATTAAGAATTTACTTTAAACCCTCTACATTCTTTCCCCTACACAAAGAAGCCTAACTACCCACATTTTATTTATTTTATCCATTTCTATTATTATACTTCTTCCAAGAACATTATTTATTTCCCAATCATCTCATCCTAATATAAGAAATCAAGGATATAAAATGAACACATAATATTAACAATAATATTAAAAGCACATAATATGATGCTAAAATAGTGCCTAGGGTTGGGATCGTCACATTTATGTTAGATTTGCATATAAATAATAAAGGAGAATGATCAATTCTCTCGCTCCCTCTCTCTATGTCTCTACATCTTTGATGCTTTTTATTCTTTTTCTTTATTTGTAAATAAAGATTTCAAGTTTTATTCAGGAATTTAATTGAAGATCTTATGCAATTTATTGAAGATTTATTGATGTTCATCATAAATATAAGCAGCTAATCTCCTTGATCTGCGGAGTGGATTTAATATGTATCAATACTTTATGCATTAATTAATTTTATGATCAATCAAACGTTGGGTTCTTTGAAATTGGTTTAATCAAGGTTTTATAGTTACAATAACATGTGTAGATGTGATTAACTTTTTAACTAAATATGTGTGTGGTGATTGTCAAGTGATTGCTTGATCCATACAAAATCGTACTTTTAAGGAATATAATTTTGTCCAACTCGGTTGGTTCTAGGTCAGCGAAGGTAGCCCCCGAGTTTTGGTCGATTGAGAGACATAGGTTTTCAATGATGATTTGATCGACTAAAACTGGATTGACCTCTCCCATTAATTCACTAAAATCAGGCACCCCTACCATATCTTGATCGTATGAGGGATGTGTCACCCCGGTCATTACTTGGTCGACTGAGGGATATGTCGCCTCTACCCTTATAGGGACAACCAAAGTTGGTTCATCGAGCTCGATCGCATCCTCGTCCACACATTTGATTGTTGCCATTTTTTAGGTCGTCATGGTGTATGACTTGGAAAACTTCCAACTCTCTCTTGGGGTTTCCAGTTCCAGCTCTCTTTTCTTTTTTGTTTTGAGAAAATGGTCGAGGTATTCCCTAGTCGTCCCCAAAACACACCCAACTCCTGCTGAGGTAGGAAACTTGAGACGTTGGTAGGGGACGGAAGGAACCATCCCCAAGGCAACCTGGACGGGAATCCCTAGAATTGCATAGTAGTCACTTACCACATCAATGACTATGAAAGTTACTTTTGCTATTGCTCTTAGAGGATGTTGTCTGAAATCCGTTTCGAGCTCAATTTGACCTTTTTCATAGACCATGTGGTTTGTGAAGTCCTCCAGTCGACCTGCATTGGTGGCAATCGAGTATCCGGGAGACCCATTTCTTTGAAAATATTATAGTAAAGTATGATCTTGCAGGCTCTAGTATCGACCAAAATCTGACTAGACGTGCAGTTGTCAATGAGACCCAAAATGATCAAATTATGTTCTCGGACGGCCATGTTGGTAGCTAAATCGTATGGGTAAAAGCTAATGATGTCATCTTGCACGCAACTCCTGGGAGGAATGTAATGAGCTTTTATCAACTCGAAAATCTTATTTTTTTAGGAAGGTGTTGCTCACTTCCTCTACAACTACCCTGAGTGTCAATCTAGGTTATCTAGTCTTAGGTTACCCTCTTACAGGTCGATCCCCCATGGGGGATGATCTCCTTTCACAAACTGATTCATTTGACCCTCATTGACCCACTTTTGGATGATCCTCTCCAGACTTAAACAATCTTCCGTGTTGTGTCCATTATCTTTGTGGTAGTCACAGTACTTATTGCTGGCCCTTCGAAACTTGTTCTAGGGGTTCATGGGAGTTGGGGGGGGAGATCGATCGTATTCATATTCTCCGTTTGACTAATGGTGAGGGGGTAAAGTCTTCTGGGTCTCTTTTAGTCACCCTAGTGCGATTTTCCCTTATTGTTAACTTGATCGACCTGCTCGCCTGCCCCTTGGTCGATTCTCCCTGTTCGGAACCCTTCACATCCTTCTTTATTAGCTTTATTTCTTTGGCCACATCGACATCATATGCTCACTCAAACAACTCCTTCCTAGTGGTCGTTCGCCTAACTTGGAGCTCGTAATCTAAGTCAGGCGAGGAAACTCCATTCCTTAAACAATTAATGACCTCTCTATCGGTCAAATACTCCTCAATATGGTTGACCAACTCTTTGAATCGAGTGTAGTAGATTATGGTACTCTCTGTTTTCTCCTTAGCAATATTGTTTCGATCGGTGACCGTTTACTTCTAAGCTCCGGCTGTGAAGAAGCGTTTCAGGAACTTGCGACACATATACTGCCAATTGTTAATGCACCGGGTCGACAAGCCACAAAACTAGGTCAAGGTTGCACATGTGAACGTGCTGGTGAGCGCCTTGCATAAAACGTCATCCTTAGTGAAGACCAAACACATTTGTGCTACAAAATGTTGCATGTGATTTAAAGCGTTGGTCGACCCTTAGTACTTATCCAGATCGGGCAACTTAAATTCGGACTCTGGTGGACCTAGATCTAGCATCCATTAAGCTAGAGGTCGAGAGCACTATCATTTCGCTCGACCTTGTTTTTACTAATCTGTCGGTCGGCCTCTATATCATCTAGCCTCCTTTTGAGGTTTAGTAGCTCCCGTGCATCCAAATAGGTCCCTCATCTTTGTAATGAGACAAAATTTTACCTCTGTTGTTCCTCCTTATGATACGATCTTCGAGAGGTTGTCCTCTCCCTTTTGTTCCTTGGGAGCAACCTCTTCCTCTTGTCGCTTCTTGGTGGTGATCCACCTCCTGCTGGGGGTGCGCCCCTAGCCTAGGAGGCAACTTACCACGGTTCTGCTAAGTCTCCAGATGGCTTCTCCGAGCTGATTCAGCCTCCTGCTCCCTGTTATTGTTTAGATTATCTCGCAGATCGCAGTTACGACTGCCCGACTTTCCAGCTGGTCGCTGGCCATCGTTTCTCCTTTCTCCCATTGATGGCTCAGGTGCCGACTGAATAACATAGTTGCTTTGAGCCTGGACCCTGGGTCGGTGGGAGATCTGAGACGGTGCCGTTTTATGGGATCTACGATCGTCTTCATCGGGAGACTCCGGTAGTTCAAGCAGCTCGTCGTGAACGTCCAACAGACTTTGAAGGACTTTTGCCCACTCTAACATTAAAGCTCTCCTCCTTGAGTGAGAGAGGCTGAAGGACCCGAAAAGTTGCCCTCCATCGTTCGACCCGTTTGGTGCTTCTTGCCTTGCTGATCGCTACCTTGGACATTTAGCCTCTTATCCCTCCTCCTATCATGTTTCCCCACTCCGTCTGCCACGATGTTTGTAACGACCCCAATATTCCACAAATAACAATAACACTTAATTGATAATAAAATAACCTCCAACGGCTACTAAAACCATAATTAAAATACCAACTACAATTCGAAATAACTTAAATGTGGATAACGGTAAAAAGTGCAACGGCTAGTACAACCCACTAGCTCGGCAACTAAACTACTTAATGTCTTAAAATAATAACTCGAACTCCAATAACCGCTAAGCCATCAAACGCGCGGCCAATCCTCTCCAATCATTTATTACCTGGGTGGGGAAAGAATAGGAAAGGGTGAGCGAACAAAGCTCAGTAAGTTCATACGGGATCTCTTCGGTTTCTAGGAAGCGATGACCGGAACAAACGGAGTTCAACGAATATAGCAACGAAAGCATAACTTGTACAATAAGTAGTTCAGATACTGAGAACAACAATGAAAGATATTTTCCAAATAACAAGTAGTGGCACTTTTACAAGAATAATTTAAGATGGAGATTTTAAACACATATATTCGTGAATTCTCATTTCATAGTGCACCTTTAATCTAGGGTGACTCCGATACACCTTTCAAGGTGTTCGTTGAATAAGGTTCCCTACGCTTTATCAGAGCGCTCCCTTATTCTGATGCAACATGATAATCATATATAGAGTTAAGGTCATTTCAATCTGTTTAGACCAATTCATTCTACTTCATCAAGTAGTGTAAATGTCAAAGTCTTCCTCAGAGACTAAGTACATTCCAAACCATTTCATCTACTTCATCAAGTAGTGTAAATGTCAAAGCCTTCCTCAGAGACTAAGTACATTCCAAACCATTTCATCTACTTCATCAAGTAGTGTAAATGTCAAAGCCTTCCTCATAGACTAAGTACATTCCTATAATATGTATTCATAGGTACAAGAATACGTCATACTTTTTCAGTTTCACAAAGGGTGCTCAGGGTACAAGAACACATTAATCAAATCCAAACGATATGGATACACATTGAACAACACATTATCAATGGTGGGGTATTCCAAAAGACGTTCATAACGAGGGAATACAAATGAACAACTACCGGCCACTTGGTAGTATACAAATCATCAAATAGGAAATCCTATCACGAAGGAAAGATACATTCAAATACTTAAAGAACGTAATCCCTTACCATAATCGCTTGCACTTCCTTGCAACGGGTCCTTGCACAAATCTACAATCATGCAAGAGGTTTTCTTAGGGCACAAGTAATTCTTAATTACCTAACCCAAACATTCTCTAATTCTTCTTGTTAACCTATAAGTTAATCTTTCTTAACTTCTTCTAAGGTTAACTAATCCCCCACAGGTGTTACCAAATTACCCCTAGGGTTTTCTATACTCAATCCCTTTAGTATACTCTCTTTCACACTTACACACACTGATTTCACCTTTTCCAGCACACACAAACACACTCTACACACATTAAACACTAATACACACACACGGCTGACCACGCACACACATATGCACGCACCCACACTGCTGCCCATACAGCAGTGCAAACACTCACACACTCTCAGCAAACACCCACTGTACCCACGCAACACACACACACGTAGTAAAACACACACTGCACACACCAAGAACACACGCACACTTGCTGCCACACACGTCAGCAACACACACCCACCTACAACGCATACACACACACCAGAATACACTCTGTACACATCAAAACACATGCACACAGACTCATAACAGACACATGCACACACACAGCAGACACACGCACACACACTAAAACACCTATTAAACCCTAGTTTCATTATTCCTTAGCATGCAAACCCTAGGTCACACCCAAGATTAGATAACATGCTTCCAAACCTTAATCTCCATTAGGTTTTCATCAAGCTCAAGCAATAAAAATATTTAGATTAAATCCCCAGAAAATCGAAAATATCATTTATCCAAACCCTAATAAATCCCAAGATGATCTAGAGTTCTAAGGTCTTAAGAATCCTACAAAAAGAGATTTAAACCCTTACCTTAACGTTGAATATCCCCAAGAAATGAAGGAGGTTGCCCCTTCTTCTCAATTCCGGCTGGTTCTCTCTCTTTCTCCCTGCAGTTAGCGTCGCCTCCCTCTCTCTCTATTTCTTAATCACGGCTGAATAGAATAGGGCTGCTAGGGTTGGGTTTAATTTGTATAAATAGGTAAGTTTCCTAAACCTAGGCTAATTGGGTTTCCTAAGCCCACAAGGATTCCTTAAGTCCAATTAACATTAGCCCAAAACTCCTAATCCAACTAATATTAGGAACAAGTAATTAATAAAAGGAAATAAAAGAAAAATATGAGTATTTATTAATTAAATGATTTAAATTAATTAATAAAAGGGTAATCAAATTTCGGGTTATTACATTCTTACCCCCTTAAAAGGGTTTGGTCCTCCAAACCGAACGCATTCAATCGGAAAACAGGGTGGGATACGACTCTCGCATCTCACTCTCGAGCTCCCACGTTGCTTCTCTTTCCGTGTGGTTGCTCCATTGCACTTTCACATAAGGAATAATACGCTTCCTCAATACTTGGTATTTTCGGTCCACAATCTTCACCGGTTGTTCGTCGTAACTCAAATCGGCACGAAATCTCATCTGCCTATACTCAATCACATGACTCGGGTCGGAGATGTACTTTCTCAACATCGAGACATGAAACACATTATGCACTCCAGCAAGTACAGGTGGTAAAGCCAACTTATAGGCCATCTGCCCAACTCGCTCCAAAATTTCAAATGGTCCCACATACCTGGGGCTCAATTTTCCGCGAATACCAAATCGCATAACTTCCTTGGTTGGCGAAATCTTCAGGAATACATTATCCCCCAACTGAAATTCTAAGTCTTGTCGTCGGCAATTTGCATACGACTTCTGTCTACTCTGAGCGATCAATAACCATTTTCGAATCTGTTGTACTTTATTCGCGGTTACTTGAACGATCTCTGGTCCCGTTAGCTTCCTCTCACCAACTTCATCCCAACAAGCAGGCGATGTACATTTCTGTCCATACAAAGCTTCATACGGTGCCATACCGATGCTAGCGTGATAACTGTTGTTGTAAGCGAATTCTACCAACGGCAAGTGCTCATCCTAAGTCCCTTGCCAATCCAGTGACGTAGCCCTCAACATATCCTCAAGTATCTGAATCGTCCTTTCCGACTGTCCATCTGTCTGTGGGTGAAAAGCTGTACTCATCGTTAACTCGGTACCCAAAGCTTGTTGTAGACTCTTCCAAAACTTCGATGTAAACCTCGCATCCCGATCGGATACTATGGACACTGGTATCCCATGCAATCTCACTATCTCATCCACGTATAACTTAGCTAACATCTCTAATGAATCTGTCACCTTAATGGCCAAGAAGTGGGCCGACTTCGTAAGTCTGTCCACTATAACCCAAATCGTGTTATGGCCCTTCAACGTCCTTGGTAATCCAACCTCTAAGTCCATCGCTATATTCTCCCACTTCCATTCTGGTATCGGTAAGGACTGTAACAATCCCGCTGGTTTCTGGTGCTCAGTCTTCACTTGTTGACATACTAAACATCTAGATAAAAATTCTGCCACATTTCTCTTCATATTATTCCACCAAAATGATTCTCTTAAATTCCTATACATCTTTGTATTTCCAGGATGAACAGAAAATTTTGAACAATGCGCTTCTTGTAGAATCTCTCTCTTTATGTCTCGGTTGTCTGGTACCCAAATTCTCGACTGATACCTTAGAATTCCATCGGTCCCCATATGAAAATCTGTTACCTTTCCCTTGGCTATACTCTCTTGTATCTTCACCGCCTCTTCGTCAATTTCTTGGGCTTACTTGATTCTGTTCAAAAGTGTCAGCTGAACACTCAGCTGAGCCAAATACCCCTTAACTCGCACTTCCAAACTCGAAACCTCAATGTTATTCCACGCACTTACCCCCTTAGAAATCAACGCCGCTAAGGTTCCTCAATTCTTCCTACTCAATGCATCGGCCACCTTATTGGCCTTCCCTGGGTGATACAAAATGGTACAATCATAATCCTTAAGTAATTCTAGCCATCTCCTTTGCCTCATGTTAAGCTCCTTTTGTGTGAAAATATACTTAAGACTCTTATGATCGGTGTAAATCTGACATGTTACCCCATATAAATAATGTCTCCAAATCTTCAAGGCAAATACTACAGCTGCTAACTCCAAATCATGGGTCGGGTAATTCCTCTCATGGTTCTTCAGTTGCCTTGACGCATAAGCTATCACCTTATCGTTCTGCATCAACACACAAGCTAATCCTTTCAACGAAGCGTCACTATATATCACAAATTCGTCTGATCCTGATGGTACTATAAGAACAGGTGCGAATACTAACCGACTCTTCAGCTCTTGAAAATTCTTTTCACATTCCTCTGACCAAACGAACTTGGCTCATTTCTGTGTCAATCTCGTCAACGGTTTCGATAACCTCGAAAATCCTTCGACAAATATCCTGTAGTATCCTGCTAACCCCAAGAAACTTCTTATCTCACTAACAGTTGTTGGTCTCTCCCAATCCACTATAGCTTCTATCTTCTCCGGATCTACTTCAATTCCTTCCTTAGACACCACATGTCCTAAGAATGCCACTTTCTCAAGCCAAAACTCACACTTCTTGAATTTAGCGTACAACCTATGTTCCCTCAAAATCTGTAGAAATAACCTCAAGTGTTCCTCATGCTCCTCCTTAGTCTTAGAATATACCAAGATGTCATCTATGAATACAATTACACATTTATCCAAAAACTCTTGAAATATCCTATTCATCAATTCCATGAATGCTGTCGGCGTGTTCGTCAACCCAAACGGCATAACCAAAAACTCGTAATGGTCGTATCTTGTCCTAAAGGCCGTCTTTGCCACATCCTCTTTCTTTACTCTCAGTTGATGATATCCCAATCTCAAATTCTTTTTTTCGAGAAATAACACGCTCCCCGAAGTTGGTCAAACAAGTCGTCAATCCTCGGTAACAGATACTGATTCCTAACCGTCACTCGATTCAACTCCCAATAGTCGATACACATTCTCATTGATCCATCCTTCTTCTTCACGAACAACACCGGTGCTCCCCAAGGTGAAACGCTCGGTCTAATCAGCCAATTATCCAACAATTCTTGTAATTGTTCCTTCAATTCCTTAAGTTTCGTCGGCGCCATTCTGTACGGTGCCTTCGATATCGGTGCGGTTTCTGGCACTAAGTCTATGGAAAATTCTACCTCCCTTTTCGGTGGTATTCCAGGCAATTCCTTTGGAAACACATCCTTAAAATCTTTTACCACTGACAATGAATCTATGCTCACTTCTTTCCCATCCGTCTCACCTATGTAAGCCAAGAACCCTTCGCACCCTTTCCTTAGCATCTTCCGAGCCTTCATCTCTGATATAAGACCCGATCGACTTCTCGGTTTCGATCCCTGAAAATAGAACTCCTCTCCAGTTGGTAACCCAAAATGTACTTCCTTCTTGAAACAGTCTACTTTTGCATGATACGCAACTAACCAATCCATCCCTAAAATAATGTCAAATTCATTCATATCCAACTCTATGAGATCCACCTCGAGTTCTCTATCACTTATGTTCAAAGGGAAATTCTTATACACAGATGATATAAGGATCGACTCATTAGTTGGGGTATCTATCACCAAAGGTATTTCTAACGCCTCAGGTTTCAATTTTATGTGCTTCGCTAAATGGGTACTAATGACAGAATGGGTAGCGCCAGTATCAATCAATGCATACACACTACGAGTAAAGAGATGAAGAATACCTGCCACGACGTAATTTGTAGCTCTTGCATCCCTGGCTGTCATGGTGAACACGCGACCATGAGCTCCCCCATTTCCTTGGTTGTCGTTCCTTACTCCTTGAGCAATTGGGTTCTTTTTAGGCTCATGACATTTCCACTGTGGATGTCCTACATTGTCGCAGTTAAAGCATTTCTTCTCCTTATACCAGCATTCGTCGGTTTTGTGCTTCTTCTCGCACACCTTGCATAGTTCATCTGATTCCCTTCCTGGAGCGACTCTTCGATCCCCACCTCTGCGGTTATCGAAGCTCCTGTTCTGGTACTTGTTACTAGCGATTTCCTTTCCACGATTCTCATCTGTAGACTTCCTCTTATTGTTGGTTCCGTCTCGGTTCCAACTTCCAGTATGTCCCTTGTTCCCACTCGACTCCTTTTCTACCATTTTCTTTTTCTCATCCCGCTTGCTGCGGTAACTGTCGGATTTCTTCTTTATTACTCTGGCCCTGTCTAACACCTGTCCATAGGTTGACAACATGAGCAGGGTGATCCTGTATCTGATTCGGTCACTAAGACCCGCTTCGAACTTCCTAGCTTTCTGTTCTTCATTCTCGAAAAACGCTGGGGCAAACTCTAATAATTCCGTGAATTTAGCACAATATTCATCCACGGTCTTGCTTCCTTGTTCCAGGGTCAGGAACTCAGCTACTTTTGCATTTCTTACACTCGTCGGATAATACTTATCGTTGAAGGCGGTTTTAAACATGTCCCAGTTATAGTTGCATGTCCCACGTGCAGTCGCTGTTCTGCGCTCGGCTTCCCACCAAGTCTGCGCACTACCTTTCAATACAAATGTTGCGAACGCCACCTTCTGTCTGCGGTGCAAGTCAGAGTCTCAAAGATTTTCTCCATATTCTTAATCCAGCTCGCAGGCTTCTCCTTCGGATCTCCAGAAAATGAGTCAGGGTTTCTCCTCTGAAACTGCTCCAGAGTGTCCCTTAGCGGTACATGTTGAGGTGGCGACTGTTGCTGAGCCAACCCCTGCACTACTTGACCAATCCCTTGCCACGCTGAGCCGAGTTTGTATGATTTGCCATGTCCGGCCAATCTGTCCATTGTTGCCACTTCCATTTCTGGTGTTCCTCGACATCTGAGGACGGTACATAATATTCTCATCATTATACGAATACAAGGCGTTTTCACTCACGCCAATACTAGCAACACTCAAAGCTAAATACTTTATACTTATAAACATACACAGTTTCAACATATTAACACATTCAAGTCATAGGTCATTTCATTAGACCACCAATCGTTTCAATAGATTGGTACATACATTCATAGGTCGTTTCATTCGATCCAAAATTAATCACACTTGGCCGTTCATTCAGCCGATTATCATACACTTTTGGTCAATTCACCAGACCAATCTTTCATGTTCCAATTTAACACACATAATTAACATTTAGGAACACATTCACGCAATTATAAATCAACTGCAACTAAACTTTATTTCATAAACTAGAATGAAAAAAAAACATCCAAATCCAAAATCTTTGCTACTAGAACAAAACCAATGCTAACTACTAATTTCTAGCTTTTGCGAAAACTAAAAGTAAATCACTCCTTAGGTTTTCCAACTTCCGTCTCCTCTTTACTATTCACCTCAACGTCTTCAACTTTTGGACCAGCAAAAGCTACTGATTCTGATTGGTCCTCCTCCCTAGCATTAGCTTCCTTCAAATCCTTCAGTTCATAGTAGTTCCTATAACCTTCTTCCCTCAAAATGTCGATATACTCTTCCTGCTTGGCTATTTCCTCATGTGCCTCTTTCAGCTCGATTTCTGCCATTACTAATCTCTCATTCAGGTAGAAAACTTCCCTTTCAAGGTTTATCCTTTGATTCCGCTCTTTCCTGGCCTCTGTTTTATACTCCCATATTTTCTGTGAGTACTTAATGAGTCTCCTCCATCTGCCTTTGGTCGACTTAATCTTCAAAGTTTTCTTCAATGTTTTTCTTATAGCTTCCATTTCCTGCAATAGAAGAACTATGTATCAATATCTTATAAATCTTAGAATACAGAATAGTAGATCATAAATAATAATATTTGCACATCCCAAATACAATTCCCTAGTTTTCCCAAAATTCATAGTTAGACTCCTAGAGAAGTTATATCCTGAATTCTCCGTCCCAATATATTTCCTAGGTAGGCCCAATTACATCTACGTACTACTTTCTCCTAATAGTCCTAACAATCTAAGATCTCCCATGTGACCTAAAGCCAAAGCTCTGATACCAACTGTAACAACCCCAATATTCCACAAATAACAATAACA
This sequence comes from Adenophora triphylla var. japonica, assembly GCA_022495995.1. NCBI lineage: Eukaryota > Viridiplantae > Streptophyta > Magnoliopsida > Asterales > Campanulaceae > Adenophora > Adenophora triphylla. Next base: position 166,680 of record JAFEMH010002902.1, read on the forward strand.
CTTAATTGATAATAAAATAACCTCCAACGGCTACTAAAACCATAATTCAAATACCAACTACAATTCGAAATAACTTAAATGCGGATAACGGTAAAAAGTGCAACGGCTAGTACAACCCACTAGCTCGGCAACTAAACTACTTAATGTCTTAAAATAATAACTCGAACTCCAATAACCGCTAAGCCATCACGCGCGACCAATCCTCTCCAATCATTTATTACCTGGGAGGGGAAAGAATAGGAAAGGGTGAGCGAACAAAGCTCAGTAAGTTCATACGGGATCTCTTCGGTTTCTAGGAAGAGACGACCGGAACAAATGGAGTTCAACCAATATAGCAACGAAAGCATAACTTGCATAATAAGTAGTTCAGATACTGAGAACAGCAATGAAAGATATTTTTCAAATAACAAGTAGTGGCACTTTTACAAGAATAATTTAAGATGGAGATTTTAAACACATATATCCGTCAATTCTCATTTCATAGTGCACCTTTAATCTAGGGTGACTCCGATACACCTTTCAAGGTGTTCGTTGAATAAGGTTCCCTACGCTTTATCAGAGCGCTCCCTTATTCTGATGCATCATGATAATCATATATAGAGTTAAGGTCATTTCAATCTGTTTAGACCAATTCATTCTACTTCATCAAGTAGCGTAAATGTCAAAGTCTTCCTCAGAGACTAAGTACATTCCAAACCATTTCATCTACTTCATCAAGTAGTGTAAATGTCAAAGCCTTCCTCAGAGACTAAGTACATTCCAAACCATTTCATCTACTTCATCAAGTAGTGTAAATGTCAAAGCCTTCATCAGAGACTAAGTACATTCCTATAATATGTATTCATAGGTACAAGAATACGTCATACTTTTTCAGTTTCACAAAGGGTGCTCAGGGTACAAGAACACATTAATCAAATCCAAACGATATGGATACACATTGAACAACACATTATCAATGGTAGGGTATTCCAAAAGACGTTCATAACGAGGGAATACAAATGAACAACTACCGGCCACTTGATAGTATACAAATCATCAAATAGGGAATCCTATCACGAAGGAAAGATACATTCAAATACTTAAAGAACGTAATCCCTTACCTTAATTGCTTGCACTTTCTTGCAACGGGTCCTTGCATAAATCTACAATCATGCAAAGAGGTTTTCTTAGGGCACAAGTAATTCTTAATTACCTAACCCAAACATTCTCTAATTCTTCTTGTTAACCTATAAGTTAATCTTCCTTAACTTCTTCTAAGGTTAACTAATCCCCCATAGGTGTTACCAAATTATCCCTAGGGTTTTCTATACCCAATCCCTTTAGTATACTCTCTTTCATACTTACACACACTGATTTCACCTTTTCCAGCACACACAAACACACTCTACACACATTAAACACTAATACACACACACGGCTGACCACGCACACACATATGCACGCACCCACACTGCTGCCCATACAGCAGTGCACACACTCACACACTCTCAGCAAACACCCACTGTATCCACGCAACACACACACACGCAGTAAAACACACACTGCACACACCAAGAACATACGCATACTTGCTGCCACACACGATAGCAACACACACACTCTTACATCACACACACACACACCAGAATATGCTCTGCACACATCAAAACACACACACACATACTCATAACAGACATACGCACACACACAGCAGACACACGCACACACACTAAAACACCTATTAAACCCTAGTTTCATTATTCCTTAGCATGCAAACCCTAAATCACACCCAAGATTAGATAACATGCTTCCAAACCTTAATCTCCATTAGGTTTTCATCAAGCTCAAGCAATAAAAATATTTAGATTAAATCCCCAGAAAATCAAAAATATCATTTATCCAAACCCTAATAAATCCCAAGATGATCTAGGGTTCTAAGGTCTTAAGAATCCTACAAAAAGAGATTTAAACCCTTACCTTAACGTTGAATATCCCCAAGCAATGAAGGAGGTTGCCCCTTCTTCTCAATTCCGGTCGGTTCTCTCTCTTTCTCCCTGCAGTTAGCGTCGCCTCCCTCTCTTTCTATTTCTTAATCACTGCTGAATAGAATAGGGCTGCTAGGGTTGGGTTTAATTTGTATAAATAGGTAAGTTTCCTAAACCTAGGCTAATTGGGTTTCCTAAGCCCACAAGGATTCCTTAAGTCCAATTAACATTAGCCCAAAACTCCCAATCCAACTAATATTAGGAACAAGTAATTAATAAAAGGAAACAAAAGAAAAATATGAGTATTTATTAATTAAATGATTTAAATTAATTAATAAAAGGGTAATCAAATTTTGGGTTATTGCAATGTTGGACCTGGTCGGTCTCCTGTAGGGATTTCTAGGAGGTGGAGGGGGTAGGAAAACAATACGGCTTCCAGCATCACCATCTGAGCCGGCGTCGTTCCCAACGGTGTTTTCAACGGCCTGATGTAGTTGATCGTTATTGACGTGATCAACGGAGGCGCTGGCTGTATGTCCATCAGACACCACTGTTCAGAATTTGTGGGATTTCTACGTCTAAAGAGCTCAAATTTCGACAATGGAATCAAACTGATGGTATATGAATTGATCCGGATCAGCCTCAGTCCAGGAATTAGGTTGTAATCCGGCGTCTATAATCTAAAATCACGAACAAACGATTAGACGGGATGATATCCTGCTAATACCCTCAAGCGTGAAGATAAGTATTGGTGTCTTAGATATGAAACTGTATTGAAACATAGTATATTTGGTGTATAAAACGATGTTGCCTTTTAGTGAGGATTATGAGGAGATATTTATACGATAATCATTGAACATGTGCCATAAATCTCGTAAAATTCGGTGGGAATGTAGGGATTAACCGTTTTCGAGAATATATGAGTTTGTTACTTTGGCGGCACGGAGCACGCTTGCTTAGTTTAGTCGAGGTCACTCGATACTCCGAGGTCGACCTGAATTCGTGTCTTGATGGGGGCAGAGAGAGTGTACGAGTAACATGTCGAATGTCGGGCCAAAATAGGTCGCGACCGGTCGAACCACACGCTTGATTGACTTGACCTTCTTGATCGGCGTTTGGCCAAATGGGCGTTGTGAAGGGCCTTCTTGGCACATTGGGATCCGGAATAGCGTGGATGTCGAGCCTACCCTGCTAGTAGGTTCAACTCGTCACTTTTATTCCGTTTATTAATGTATCGTAATAAAGTCATTAATCACCCAAAATTCAAATTTTACGACTATTCTCTATTTCATCGTTCATTTTTCATAATAATGTTCTCAAACGTATGAAACGGAAAAGAGTAGGTTTTAGGAGAAATTTGTTTCTTCTTCATAAGTTATAAAAAGTCCACTTTTCATCCTTAAAAATATCGAGTTTAGACCTTAAAACATTGAGTTTAGGCCTTAAAATATCTAGAAAATAAAATAGTGAGTTTAGGCGTTAAAACAGTGATAAAATAAAATAGCAAGTTTAGGTCTTAAAACAGTGAGTTTAGACTTTAAAACACCAAATTGATATATTTAATAACAAGATTTTTTATAACTTATGAAGAAACAGATTTCCCCCAAAATTTTTTGAATGGAAAATCACCACGGCAGCTGAAGCACGATCCAATTCCAGTACTTCCAGTGAGATCAAATTTGTAATTGCACAACATATCATTTGGTGAGACGTAACACTCGTGTATGTAGGAGCGTGAGATTTAACGTCACACTAGGAAGCGTACAACTCAAATTTGCCTCTCCCCTCCCACAATCATTTCCATTTCAATTTCAAAAATTAAAAAACAGTGTATACATCCTCATCTTTACCCCCACCCCCTTGTTTTTGTCTCGCCGGCACTCCGGCGAACAGTACACACCCCACTCTTTCTCTCTCTCACACACACACACACAAAAACACACATTGGGTTCAAACCAGTTACGGAGGTGAAGAAATTGAGTGAGATTGTATATATATATATTTACAATGTCGACGGAAGATGAGAAGTTGTTGAAGGAAGCGAAGAAATTGCCATGGGAAGATCGATTGGTTCATAAGAACTGGAAGGTTAGGAATGACGCCAACATTGACCTCGCCGCTCTCTGCGACTCCATCTCTGATCCCAAGGATCCCCGTCTTCGTGATTTTGGTTAGTTAGGGTTTTGTTTTTGAACTTTTTGTTTTTCTATTTTTGAAATTTTCATTTTCGCCAATGCCGCAGATCTGGTTCGCTTGTTTCTCTTGTTTATCCTCGTGCAGTTGCTGTTTAATGTTTGATGCCACATAGGGGATTATGTAAACAGTTGTCACTTTCTGGGAATGTGAACGTTTTGATTTGAATTTTTGCGATTTTGGTTAGGGCACTTTTTTAAGAAGTCGGTTGCTGATTCGAATGCTCCGGTCCAGGAGAAGGCGCTTGATGCCTTGATTGCTTACCTAAAGGCTGTTGATGCTGATGCTGGAAGGTACTGTTCATGTAGGATTATTTCTGTTTTGTAGGTGGATGATACTGTATGAGATATCATGTGATAATGTAGGTTTGAACGGGAAAAGCTTAGCTGCTGTGTGTGAATGTAGGTATGCAAAAGAAACATGCGATGCAATTGTGGCAAAATGCCTTACAGGCCGGCCAAAGACGGTGGAGAAGGCGCAAATGGTATTTATGCTTTGGGTGGAGCTGGAAGCTGTGGATGCCTTCTTGGTATGTTTACTTTAGGTGCATTATTGTCTTCTTTATAGAATTTAGTTGAGGGAATTGGCTGGACGTTCAACGGATTTTCGTATTATAAATTACAACCAAACAACACTATTGACTGTATGGTTCTTACATTGGTCCTTCTGTACTCCAGTAGGGACTTGCAATTGTTACGCTATAGCACCTGGATGACTGGTTTGGCCTTCTTAAGTCAAGGAAGTGAGAATAAGAGTTGCGAGATAAATTTTCGGTCCAGCCTTGATTGTATAAATAACTCAGTTCAGTTTTGATTTTCTTTTTTGCGTAGATAAATATGTAGAAATATGATATGAAGTAAAGTAACCATCTTTATCTCCTACGCTCGCATAGATGGTGGATGAGACGGACCATACTTGTTACCCCTTGGCATTTGTGAATTCAAAACTTCATTCCCTGAAATTAGAGTAACTATCAGTCAAAAAGAAAACTCGTCAATTTGTTTTTTTTCCTGCCATGACTGAGCAATATTTCCATCATTTCCGATGTAGAGACTCACTATTTTTTAGCTTGGGAATATGATGGAATAAACCCAAATGGCTCACTAAACTGTTTGCGCTTCTTTGTTATGAAGCAACAGTTAGTGCATGCAATGTTCGACGCAATTTTCATCATGGGTCATCCAAAATGGCTTGGGAATATGATGAAATTAAGCAAAATGGCTCACTAAAATCGTTAATTTGTTGTTGTTATGACTGAGCAAATTGAAGGTCCTTGCTAGTTGCAGTTGTTAGTCCTTTTTTTCCTTAGAGTTCACTATTATATTTTGGATGTTGTACTTAATGAATTCCCACTCAAAAGTTATGCCTTCGATCTCCTTGATCTTTCAACTTTACCCTCTCAGAGTATGTATTGTAGTATGCTTCAACATTTTTGTAACTATGGCCAACTATTAGGATAATATCTACCCGTTGATTATTTGACTTTTTAAACATGTTTTTTTTTTTGAGTAGAAAGCAGTAACTGTAATAATAGGTTGACTGATGCTCGTATTATATATTTCCAATCTTGCTGTGACAAGTTACATGCCATTTTGGTGCCCTCTAGTCAGCTTTATCAATTTTTCATGTCTTATAATTGGATTGCTACCGCATACTAGTATTTTTATACCATTATTGATTCTGCAAGGAACTCTATAACATGGTTGCTGAAAAGAAGTTAAATGATGATATTGCTTATAGGTAGAGTACAACAGTTTTTTTGGTCATAACTGTAGCTCTACTATGATAAACTTAACAATAAGCAACTTTAATGGAGTTGCACCGGCAGTAAACAACACCTATGAAGTAAAACGAGAAACAAAAAGAAGAAAGACAACCTCTCTGATGGAGGAAATCTCCCTCTTATTAACTTACCTAGCAGCTGCACTAGTTTATCACTGTAGTAATATGCACAATACAAGGGTCGAATCTAAAGAGACTCGTGTGGAACAAGTATTTTTTATTAGTGCAAAAGTAACCAAAGGGTTTTTATTTTGGTTTGATTAATTATCCTAAGAAAGCAAGAATTAAAGTAAAGATATCAAGAAAACAAGGAATTCATGGATTGGGGATCATAACAATTATCACTTTATGATATTTCAAATAATGTAAAAAGAATCAATCTCATTCAAGGGTTCGTTCACAAAAGATCAGGGTTGGGATGTTTGGTGTGCTGCGGATTGCAACCATAATAATCTCTCTCTTTGTTAATATCTTTCTTGTGGTTAATACAAACATTAAAGAAATTCAATTAAACCATAAGAACATTAGGACCTAGATTCGTTTGATTTCGCGGTCTGTCCTTAATTGAATCTAATCTTCTCAACAATGGTTAGTGTATAAACTATCTACGTGAGTGCAACAATTTATACCCAAATAAATTCAAAGGTCAAAAGTATCTTAACATATAAATGAAACCTAAGAACAATCTTTAAGAATGTTGAGAAGAACAAGAATGAGAAAGAAGATAGGAAGAATTAAAACCTTAGCATAAAGATCCAATTGTTAATCACCGAATTCACAAACTAAGAAATTAGCCCCGAAGGGCCAAAAAAAACAAAAGAAAAAAAAACTTGGTTGAATCCTTGAAATCTTCACAAAACTTCTAAAACCTAAACTATGAATTAAGAGGTGATAGATGATCAAAGTTGCTAATCTAGGGTTATTTATATACTAGGGGAGAAGGGCTAATTTCCTTATGTGAATACAATTGCCAAATTCTGCTGAAATCCTTGTCAAATCCGGAGGAATAGACCCGATCTGCCTCCAATCCGCGTAATCCATCTAGGGGTGCGGTCGCTCCATCATAATGGGCGCGTTCGCCCTTAGTTTCTGTAAACATAGCGCGTTCGCTCTCATCCTTGGCGCGTTCGCTCCATACCCTCTGGACAAAGGGTGCGGCCGCTCCCTTCTAGGGGTGCGGTCGCCCCCAACCCTTTTCCACCCTTCTGCATTCCAGCCCATGTACTTACGAAAACACTAGAAATACATCAAATTCCCTAGGATCGAGCACAAAATAGGCCTAGAAGTATGTCCTTTGGATGGGTGAAAACACATCTATCACTCTCGCTGACACCGGCGTATTAAGTCTTGTAAGTTGTTGGTCATCTGAACATTGTTCTTGGTTGCAGATGACAGAATAGCTGTCTTGAGGTGGATCATCTTTCACATACGACGTTTGGTTGTTAATTATGGAAAAGTTGGTGAGTTTTGCTTGTATATCACTTGCAGCAAGGAAAATGATGTACTCCCTCCATTCCAATCAAGTAGTGTTCGACTATACACACAAATTAAAAGAAATGTTGAAAATCTACCCATTTCCTAAATTACCCCCAAAAAAAAAAAAAAACAAAAACAAAAACAAAAACAAAAAAAACCATTGTTGGCGAGATTCAAATTCAAACTAGGTGGGAGTATTTGAAACGAGCAAATAAACGTTAACGAAGGTTAAAGTAGGTGATAGAAGCTGGCATCTTCTCCACCCTAAGCTAAGGGAGGGAAGGGTTTTGGAGGACACTTCTGGTTGCTTGATCTGGGAGCACACTTTACTAAGGTTTTACGCTGTTTGCATGATTTCAATTACAAATAATGAACATCTGTTCATTGTTATATAGTTTCCTTTAAATGAAAAGTAATGCTTCATTAAGAACAAACCAAAAAGGAATAATAGCTCTTTGGGATGGAAGCAGCATGGGTGTATGAGACTTGAGAAGGTTAGCCCCTACTTAAATGGTGTTCGTAGAAGCAGTTTTTATTTATTTTTATATTTAGATTTTTCCAAAGTAAAATGCTAATTTGAAAGTCATTTCCTTATTATAATTGAAATTACTAATATGTTCAAATCAAATTTAAGCGCATATCGGTTTTTTAAATTTTATTATGCAATTGAGATTTGATCATTGCCACCTCCGTCCCAAAATGAATGTCATAAAAGTTTTCAAATTTGTTCTTGACCAAGAGAAAATTTGAATTTGTTTGGACATTCATTTTGGGACGGATGGAGTAAAATTTTATGTCCCATACGAATCCCCCTCAATTTCTTATATTAGAAATGGGCCCTTTTCATGCACAACTGTTTCAGTTAATCTCAATTATCCCCTTCAGTGTTCTCTCCATTTTCATCATTATGAATCACAAAATAATTAATTGCCAAATTTATATCTGTCTCGAGTAAAAAATGAATGCTTCAGAGAAAGACTTTGGCGCCATTAAAATAATCCGTACTCCTGATACGCAGATCTTGATGCCCTTCTTTCTCACTCCCTGTTGTCATAACCAAGAGAATTGTTGGTGTGACTTATAATATGAGGCTAAAAGTGTTTTGTGCTGAATATTAGGAATGTTAGCAATAAACAGACCATGATATAATTCCTTAGGTGCTGCCTGTGGCAGCTGAAGCTTTGTAGCGCCCTTATATTCAGGTGCTAACGTTATCTTCTGAGCTCCACATCTTGTGTTAACTAGGAAAAAACTTGATGCTACCCTTTCTTTCTGATCTACTGTCTCAAGAAGTTTATATCTAAGCATATATAACATGCGGAGAACAGTCATATGCCTCAATTCACAACTGTTCTATTTTAGTATGTGTTGGGTCGTCCTGCTACAAGCCTACAACTCCCTCTTGTATTTTGTCTATCCTGGAGAATCTATCTTCCAATGATGGGGTCATACCATTGCGATGCTTTATGTTTTATCTGTGATGCCAGCACTAATATTTTTTTTTGTTGCCATTTCATATTGTTTATTTCAGAGGAGGCAGTATGATTTTTATTTTATTTTTACAACTGCCATTTTGCACCATTATGCTTATCACTTGTTTTTATGGTTTATCCTCTATTGTTCTAAATCTTTAATATTAACACAAAACCTTGATATGTCCAGCATCGAATGTTTATCTAGTTTGGACATGTTTATTGCTTACTTGTGTAACCATTTTATTGATTTGGCCTCAAATTTGCTTTTCTAGGATGCTATGGAGAAAGCAATAAAAAATAAAGTTGCTAAAGCTGTTGTTCCTGCCATAGATGTTATGTTTCAAGCTTTAAGGTAGGCTTTGTAGTGTCTTTTGATGTCAGCTATTCTTTGTCTTTTACCATCTCTGCTTTTAACTGGGACTGTTATAACTTGTCTAAAAAATCAGTGAATTTGGAGCAAAAGTAGTGCCTCCAAAAAGAATTCTGAAGATGCTTCCAGAGCTATTTGATCATCAAGATCAGAATGTTCGGGCTTCATCCAAGGGACTGACCCTTGAGCTTTGTCGTTGGATTGGGAAGGACCCGGTGAAGTCTATTTTACTTGAGAAAATGCGAGATACAATGGTATACTGATTTCTTGTTTGCCAATTATTGTACACTTCTTTTGTTCTTTGCTATGAAACATTGTAAACTTTTGATGTTTATGTTTTGAAGAAAAAAGAGTTGGAGGCCGAGCTTGTTAATGTAACGGGGACTGCTAAGCCATCTCGCAAAATAAGGCCAGTGATTTTATTGTGATGTTTATATTTGGATTCTCATTTTAGTGGTACTTACAACTATTTAATAAATGCTACATTAGGCAGACTGGTCGGATTCCTCTTCTGTTTATGTTCAGGAAGAACATGAAACTCATCTTTTGTGGGAAATTTCTTACTTGTTCGGTTTCTGGTCTTTTTATTCAATTTGATGTAGGCTCTGAGATGGCGAACTCAAACTCTTGAAGCAAGATATCTGAATAAAGTCTTTTAACTTATTTGACTTGTCTTACTAGATCTGAGCAAGATAAAGAGCCAGAACAGGAAGTCGTATCTGAGGTTGTGGGCTCCGGCCCTTCTGAAGAATCTACTGCCGATAGTATGTGCTTGACTAACTCAGCCGATGCATCTTTTGTTTTAATTTTTCCTTTTGATATATTTTCTCTATAGTTTTCTTCAATCAATGAGGTAGAAAAGGCTGATAGTGCAATAATTTTCTTGTTCCTAAACATGACTTCTGGGACTTATTTGCTTTACTAGGTATGTTTGTGACATCTTTCTTTATACTGATGTAATGTGAACTTCCAGTTCCTCAGGAAATAGACGAGTATGAACTTGTGGATCCGGTCGATATTTTGACACCTTTGGAGAAGTCAGGATTTTGGGACGGAGTTGTCAGTATCTCTCTTTCTTTCACTTGTATTTGTTACTGTATGGCCTGCATTGTTTCTCTTGTTTGTTGATTTTGGGTTTTTAGACCCGATATTTGAAATTATGAAGAGTGACACTTGGCTTAAATTAAACTCACTTAGTTAATTAATGGAACGCATACATTCGCAGTTTTGCTCATTACCATTTCGCTGTCCTGCAGAAAGCTACTAAATGGTCAGAACGGAAAGAGGCTGTTGCAGAGTTATCCAAACTAGCTTCAACAAAAAGGATAGCTCCCGGTGATTTTACTGAAATATGTCGCACCCTGAAGAAGGTTTCTGCCTATTGTTATGCCAAGTTTAGCTATTTATTCTTTATTGTTGAGTGCTGTTTTCCTATTAAACTTCTTTATATTCATGGCAACTGACTGAAAGGATCATGGCATTTATTTGGGAACGCTACAACCAACAATAACAACAACAACAACAACAACAACGACAACAACAACAAAGCCTTAGTCCCAAAATGATTTGGGGTTTGCTTATAGATAACATTGCATCAACTGTAGTGCATTTTGAAATTTGATGGTTTCAAAATTTGCAAATGCTAATTTTTTCTTTCCGCAGAACTATCCATCTTCATAAGTGCTTAAAGTCCCATGCTGTTTTTAAATTGATATTCTCATGCAGCTTATTACAGATGTCAACATTGCTGTTGCTGTGGAAGCTATACAAGCAATTGGTCACCTTGCCAGGGGGTTAAGAACACATTTTTCTGGAAGTTCACGCTTCTTGCTGCCTGTTTTACTTGTAAGTTTACGTCTTCGGTCTATTAGATATTTTTAGGACATCTATCTGCAGCATGCACAAACATGTTCTGAAAATAACTAGTGACTTTAGCTATGTATGTACGCATGATGTTGATTCTTGGTGTTGCTATCATAACGTTTTTCAGAGTTTTGAAGCTTTTACATGTATATCTAGTGCTTCTTTCTACTTGTTTATATTATTTTGTCTCGTAACCTGTTCATCTTTTCATAGGAAAAACTGAAAGAGAAAAAGCCTACTTTGACAGATGCACTCTCACAAACTCTCCAAGCAATTCATACAGCTGGGTGCGTGACTCTTGCTGACATTGTTGAAGGTGGGCTTGATATCCCCTCTGAAAGTGAAATTATGTTTGAATGATTGCGGATGCCCTCTGGTTTCACCACATTTTTATTGTAATCAATTAATTCTTCTTGATTGTTTTCTAGTGGACTTTCCAGTTGGCAACTGGCCAGGGGCCTTGAGAGTGTAAATGACGATGTTATTGTTCTTGGTCAAACTACTTAGTAATATGTTTATCATTTATGCATGGGAAGTTCCAATCCCAATTTCTGCTGAAGACTTGGCCTCTTTCTTATTTTCTTTTCCTTGTCTGATTAATTGAAGGCTAGAGGGTCATCCTTGCATTATGTATTAGTATCTACTCAGATTTGGAAAAGAAAAAAACATAAGACTACTTGAAAGCATAGGTGATTTGACATTCAATGAGACAAAGGTGGTCTGAGACGGAATGTAGTTGATAGGTGATGGACATACCTCTGCCAAGGATAATTGTGTTCAGACATTACTGTCATGGTTTATCTTCATCCAGCAAAAAAATTATTATTTGGGAATTCAGTATAATGTGAGTTTCGAAGGTAATTAAAACTATGCATCTAAAATTAAGTTAAAGATGCACTATGACGGACAATGTGGGATTCTGGGCTATAGTTGTTAGGGACATATTCTCAACAGTATTAACCTATAGACAACACCATTGCTCGGTTCCCATGAAAATAACAACATGATTGGATCCATTGTTGCTGATATTAACTAAAGAGAAAAGTTGATGCAATCAACAAAAGCAACAGGGCATTAGATGGAAACTTATAAGCACTCAACAGATCTTAGAGTTCTTTTCTCTTCCCTGTACTCTTCTCAGCTTCGATCTGTCAACACATTAACATGCCATTGCATGGTGCCAGGCACACAATAGAACCTAAAACAAAACTTCTAAGGAGTCCTTGGTTCGCTCATATATAAACTAAGATCTGAGCGCTTATTATTTATCAAAATTGGATGTTGGAGAAGCATTTTATCATCTACCTCGTTCAAGCAAGGGGACTTCAATTGTCTGTGGGGAGTCAATACAGCTCTTTCTTAGGAAGGTGATTCGGGTAGCTAAGCTCTTTCCTAAGTTGCCCTCTTTGCCGTGTGCACGTGATTTGGTGTCCCTCCCCTCACCCCCTTTCCGTTAAGGTTTAAATGGTACTGCTTTCGCTGATGCCCATATTTGGCATCTCTAATTAGTTTGTTTATGTGAAAAAAAAGGTTTCTTTGATCATGTATCGATTTTTTTAATTAGATAATCCACTGCGATGGGTATACATGCTCTTTTTCCAGTTTAGCTACTTTAACCTGTCTCTATGCCGCTGGATTCTAAAACCGAGTGAGATGCTTTAATTGCAGATATTAAAGTAGCGGTGAAAAATAAAGTTCCACTGGTCCGTTCTTTGACGTTGAACTGGGTTACATTTTGTATTGAGACGAGCAACAAGGCTGTTGTTCTCAAAGTGCACAAGGAATATGTACCAATATGCATGGAGGTTAGTTTTATTGGATGCCACAAGGATTGATCTTGAGTTGCATTATAATTTACTTCCATTTTTTCAGATCTTACAAGTGGCCACACGACATAATAAATCAATCACAGTTGTTTGATCCACATTCTAATCTTGTCTGGAGTTAAGTGTGCCAAGCCAGCTTGGGCACAGCTTGTTTTCCACTTCACTAATCCTGTCAATGAACTGAGTTAGGCCTTTTTCTGACCTCTATGACTTAAAGTAGCCAAGCTGACTTTGAATATTCATGATAATTGCAGAATGTGCACAACTAAGTCTAATTAACACTTTGTTGCCACTTAGGCTCGAGATGAGCTCGTAACAGCATGACTTATGAAGTGCACCAGCTCAGTTTGAACGTAGGTTGTTCTGCCTGAGCTTAACCGAAATGGTGTTGACTCAGTTCTCAGCTTGGATGTGTAAAACTGAATTGCCGTTGGTTCTCCAGAGCATAGAGTCTAATCTCTGACATCAATGTGCTGTTTGTGATTTCTTATGATTCAAATTTGTATTACCAGGTTCAGTTTTACTGTTCATTATTTATGCTGTCTAGTTTCTTACTCAAACTCATCTCAATTTATGCAGTGCCTCAATGATGGGACACCTGATGTCAGGGATGCTGCATTTACAGCTTTGGCAGCAGTAGCTAAGGTTAAACGATCAAATAGTCAATTCTTCTATATTGTAGTTGGAGATGGCGATAGTGCACAAGTTTCACTTTGCTGTTTATTTCTTTTTGTAGCTGGTTGGCATGAGGCCTTTGGAGAAGTCCTTAGAGAAGCTTGATGATGTTAGAAAGAAGAAGCTTTCTGAAATGATTGGTGGTTCTGGAGGTGGCGCTGCTACTGGTGCAGGTTTTAAATTAATTGGTTATAAATCTAGTTTCTTTGCTACTCCGTACAATACAGCTTTTTAAATGCTAATAATTTTGCATTCATTTTCTTCAGTTACAGCCCCAACATCGAGTGTAGCTGTATCTACTTCTGAGGTGAGTCCATATACTATTCATATCTTCTTTTTTGATAACTAAGAAATGTCTTTAGCAAATTTTGTGTCACAAATTTGAATTGATTTTGAGTCAAAAAGTTAACTTGTATTGATCTTTAATTGTTGAGTGGGATTTATATCATGGGAGTACTTCAGTTCAGTGTGTTCATTACCCCTTGTTTGGACACAGTCACATGGCAGTTGGACTGTAGGAAATTTTACAGTTCTATAACATTTTGCAAGAGCACATCATAAATGATTTTTTTTTTCAATAGTGAAAGGTCTTGTGAAGTACATAAAACTTCAATTCTTCAGTCCCGTTTTAGATCAATACTTAGGGGGCAAGACATTATTTAAAAAAGTGCACCTTATGCTTTTGTGTGCTACATTTGAAGTTTAGGTTTGCTTTCATAAGTTTGTGAAGGACCCAGTAAGTCCTTTCCCCTGCTGCGAGGATATACTTCACCATACTTGTTAATCTAGAATGTTATGTCTTAGCAGAAACGTGTCCAGATAGCTGCAGAAATGAAATAGTTATCACCAATTAGTACTGTAATTCTTATTTCCCTTCAAAATGATGGTTCTGCTCAGTGGTGGAGCCAGAAATATTCGTAAACTGGGGCAAGATTATTTTGCATATAAAATATTATAATTTAATAACTAAATTTAGTTTGAAGGGGGGGGGATTTTTATATAGCGTTATTTTTTCTAAGTACAAAGGGGAACAACATATTAGGTTTAAAGGTACAAAACAATATTCTAAATTTTTTGTAGTGTTCAATTTGTGCAGTTTTAAAAAACAAAGAGGGGCAATTGCTCCCTCAAGCCTTGCCCTACATCCGCCACTGGCTCTGCTATTATATCAGGTTTACCATGCTTCTTCATCCTTTTGTTGCAGGCTTCAAATGCATCATTAGTTAGGAGATCAGCAGCTAGCATGCTTAGTGGAAAAAGGCCCGTTCAGGCTGCTGTGAGTTTCACCTATCGGCTGTCCTTTGTCTGTAGTTTCATAAATCTATGTTTCTTTTTTGCATCCCAATACTGACATTCTGAAACTTAAATACATCTGAAGCCTGCTGCTAAAAAGGGTGCCTCAGTGAAGTCAAGTGTCAACAAGAAAGGAGATGGAATGGCACAACCTAAATCTGTAAAGATGGTTGAACCTGAAGATGTTGAGGTGCTAGCTGACAGTTATTCTAAGTCTTTTCAATTTTGACTTGGTGGATTTATAGTGCTTTTTCATGTATGATTAAACTACCACCTTTTCTTACTGATTGCAGCCAGCGGATATGAGTCTTGATGAGATTGAAAGCAGATTGGGTTCTCTTATACAACCGGATACAATTTCTCAGTTGAAGAGTGCCGTGTGGAAAGAGCGGCTTGAAGGTTTCTGATTCTTTTCATTTCTTAGAAAAATAAAAAACAACTCGTAACCATATACTCCCTTCGTTCCTAAATGAACGTCCAAAATTTATTTAAGGGACACTCTGACAATGTGTGTTTTTTAAACATTTTAATGGCAAGGATGCATAAATATCTTTGTTATCCACTTTCTAAACATTTAGTTTTACGATAATAAAATGAATACCGAAAACAATTTGGCAAAACAAAGTTTTTACAAAAAAGACACTCAGTTTAGGACAAACATGTCTTGAATTCGGACATTCATTTAGGGACAGGGGGAGTGGAATTTTAAGACTGCCTTTATTTAGCATAGTTTGCACCTTCTTTTAGATATGGAAAAGTCACAAATAGAATGAACTTCATTTATTGCTCTCATGATTTTTATGCATATATTTGATATACCTTTATCTATTTACAAGTGACAGCCATTGATCTTGTGGTGATTTCATAAGCTGGTGTGTGTGTGTGTGTGTGTGTGTGTCAATCTACCATGAATTATGCTTATTCTATGGGCTATTCTCTTTTTATCTTTTGTATCTATGACGATGTAAGAGGCTTAGTCATGATTGCGGTGAACAAGAGACATACAACTAGCCTCTGGCAGTCTGGCTATGATAGTGAGATTTAGGTTGAGTTCTGACAGGTGTCTTCACACTTCAGCAAAGAGCAACTTGATGATGCCCACAAGTAGTTCTTATGTTTGGATTGATTAGGGATGTATTGGGACCAGTGGCAGTGAGAGGTCAAATGTGGTGGGAGCAGAGTCGTGACTCTTGAGAGGGATCCCCGATGATCTTATGCTTAAGGATAAAAATGATGGTGAAAGACACTGTGTTCTTTTACTGATGGTTTGTTGTAGCTATGTTTAGTCAGGAAGCTTTTAGGGGCGAGGGAAATTAAGTTAAGCTAATGTTGGAGTAGTAAGCAATGTTTTGTTGGTTTTTGAGAGGTGGGTGCCAGGTTCATGGAAACAATGATACTTTCTGTTCAGTTAGTAAAGCAGGGTCGTTCTGCTTACGTGACCTGAGAGTGTCAAATGAGACTTCATTTTTGTTTTAATTTACTTATCACACAACTAATAAGGTTATAAAAAGCGCTAGGCGGATGCTAGGCGGCGGAGCCGGGCCTAGCGCCTAGGCGGGGACTAATCGGGATTAGTCGGAACCTAGGCGGGGCTTAGAACTAGGCGTTGGAGAGGGGCCTAGCGCCTAGGCGGGGCCTAGGCGCCCTTAGGCGGGGTCTTTTAGAACACTAGGTTAAGTTGACTGGGAGATTATTCGTAGTATCCTTACGAGTGGTTGTGGCGGCGGAAGCATGGGTTTCGATCAATAAATGATTGATCGGGAAACTTAAGAGTAATTCCCTAAGATACATTAAACTAAGAGGCTTTGACCAATAAGTCCTTTAGCCAAATGAATATTACCTTTAAGGATTGACATTTTCAAATCTCGCCATTAAGTCCCTGGACCATTTTTCCCATGTCACTCTATTTTTCACAGCTATGTGATTTCACAATTATATTAAATTGGTTTCCCCTCAAAATTTGAAAATGCAATATCATAATATCCAAAAATCGAAAAAATAATCTGAAACCACCTTATTAATCGTATTGTCGATATGGATCAATTTTAGGAATTAACTTATAACCCTAATTTATAGGGCTTCTAAAACTTGGAAGACAAGTAGAATCCTCCTAAAAATAAGCCTAACCCATATACTAACATATTGGGGCTCTAAAACATCAAAATATATCATTAATCTACTCTAAAACTTAAAAATATTACGTACCTTATAATAATCCGAAAATTACAATTAAATTAAAGTAAATAGGTATCGGAAAAAAAATAGTCTAAACTGTCCCACATCATACACCCACATTTGAAAGAACTCACCCTAGAGTTTGTATCTGAAGCTTGAAAATGACCGTGCCAATAAAAAAGATAGTTGGAATATATTAAACTTCTTGGCATAATTGGTTTTGGGATGGCTTCTTCCAAATAAAGAATCACACTCTTTGGCCGTTGAATTTGAATTTATTATGACTTCTTATCTTGGATAGCTTGCGAAAATGGCTGGTAACCACGTTCCACAATCTTGGCCTAATGCATTTGATTCGTTCTCGCCTACATCATTCTCGCATACACCATTTTCCTCTACTTTGAAAGTACTCGCCCTCGTAGATGTACTCATTCTGGTTAAATGACTTCTTCAACTGATTCTTCTTCTTCTTTTGGTTCAACGACTTCTTCGTTCCAAGAATCTTTTTGATTGGTTTTTTCCTGTGATGTGGTTGAAATCCTTAATCAATTATCTTGGCTTCAACATAGCCATATTTGGGGAATTATCCCGTAACGCTTGCAATTCCCCATTATTTGTTCAACGAACAGTTAGATTTTGAACTATATTCTTTATGGTTTCAATCCCTATGAGCATCTCTTGAGATAGGTTATTATTATCTCCATCGTTTAGGTTAGTAATTAGTTACAAGGGGGAACCAAGCAGATGTATGGGTTTCTATCAATACACGATTGATCGGGGAAACATACGACGAGTAATTACCTAAGTAGATTAAACTAGCACTACGAGCTAGGGTTTTCACACCAATCCAGGTGGCAGAATGAAAACAAACATGAAGTTTGACAAAATATTATAATCTTCTTGAGTAATGGTTCAATTTTCGGAATTAACCCTTGACCCTGATTTATAGGGCTTCTAAAACTTGGAAATATATCCTAAAGCTACTCTAAAACATAAAAATATTACACCTAATAATACAACAACAACAAAGTCTTAGTCCCAAAATAATTTGGGATCGGCTAACATGAATCCTTTTATGTCAACGTGAAATGTAAACAAATGCGATGAAAAAAAGGGAGAGAGAAAAAATAAATAAAAAATAGGTGGGGATAAATATTGGAAGAAGCAAAGATGAAAAAATAATAAGAATGATAGTAAAAAAGAATATATACTGTATATAATATATAGAAAAAAATCAACCCCCATCACCCATATGAATTTTTGCACCCCACTCCGGCCTTTTCAACGCCAATTACGTGCCTAATAATAAATCCGAAAATTACAATTAAATTAAATTTAATAAAAGAACTATCAAAATAAATCCTAAATTGTCCCATTTCAGTAGAGGGTTTTGAAGGAGCATTATGATGTTTGAGCTTTGAGTTAACATTCAAACCAGTCATTTCCAAAGACAATGTCCAGTTGATGAATTGATCACTATTAAATGCAGGTCAAAATTACATCTTCCCCCCTTTTCTTGACCTTTTAACTCTAGATATGAAACATAACTTCCGTCTATTAAGTGCATCTGTATTCTCCTTTTAGCATCTGACTTTTGGTGCTTTTTGAGTAACCTAAACATCAACACTTATTTTTAGTCTCGTTCGTCAGCTTAAAAGCTTGTGGCATTGCTGATGTTGGTTATCACACTTGTTTGATGTTCTTAAATGCTATTCTTCTCATCGTGATTGTCGTGTCCTCCAGGTTACCATGTATATTGCAACAAGTTCTTCCTTGTAACAAATGTCTAAGGGAAACTTTCATGACTTGTTTGTAACAGTTCATGGTGGGATTTTTTTTTTTTGTCTGAAATCAGTGGTAAATGACATCTTGCATTTGCCTTACTCTTTTGCAGCCATAACCTCATTTAAAGAGCAAGTGGAAGCAATTCAGGACCTTGATCGGTCTGTGGAGATTTTGATCCGTTTACTTTGTAATATTCCTGGATGGAATGAGAAAAATGTTCAGGTATTCTATGTGGCTTGGTGTATGGGATAGTTGTCTTTTTGTTAGTTTAAGTCATGTTTCTGACCTTGTTTCGAATAAAAACTTCAGGTTCAGCAACAGGTTATTGAAGTTATTAGCCACATAGCTTCTACTGCATCAAAGTTTCAGAAAAAATGTGTTGTACTATGTATTGTTGGTAAGCTCTTACTTCTTTACTGTATTATTTTATGTATTTTTATCATGATAACATTTAGAGTAAATAGTTGAAACCCACCTGGGGTATCAAGGCTTGGAAGTCATCTCCCTATCATATGTGTCATGAGTTAGAGCCACTTACTCACCTGTGGTATCAAGGTTTGAAAGTCACCTCTCTATTTATGTTTCATGAGTTGGAACTTCCTCATGATACAAAATCCTTAAGAATGCTTACTTCTATGAATCTTGGGTACAGAGGCTTGTGAAATGACTACAAACCTACACATGATGCGATATTTGGAAAAATATTTATACTTAAAGGTGGCTAATGTCATACATAGTGTTATATGCCACTTATCTATATTTTTAGGGTTGAAAAGTGAACTTTTCCAAACCTGGTTCATATATCATCGCTTTGTTCTCAATCTCCCACCATAACATGCTCATCTCAATCTCTAGCATTCAACACCCAATAGACAGACAATAGAAGCTAAACTCCCCACTGTACTGCTCCTCTGACCTTGATGTATGTAAGAGCTTTACTGAAGATCGAAGTTTATTCCCCTGATTATGATCCGGATAACTCTGACATCAAGTTAGTGGAGATTGATCCCTACCATTAGATCTATCTATAGCATTGTTTTTTTCCACCATCGTCATTGTCTATTTCCACCACCAGGTCGGCAACTAGTAGTGGTGTTGGGCTTCATGTTTTTGAACGGTGGGATTTTACTCTGGATTTAGCACCATATACTGTTTCTGCAGCAAGAGAGCTTGTGTAGATGGATTAATCGAGTATACAAGAGCTGCTTTTGCTATTTTTTTTTCTTCTTTTCCTTTGTATCTGCTCCTTGATAAGTTTAAATAATAACCAGACCAGAAGGCATGGGTATTAGCTTTTTTGTTTGTTTAAGAAGCTAATTTTTTTTTTTTTTATAAAACATTGTAAATTAGAATACAAATATAACTTGTCATGTAGATTCTTTTTTCCTATATATCTCTCTCTTCTCTCTATCCCTCTCCCTTTTTTCTTTTCTGACCTCTTTGATTGTAAGTTCTATCTATTCTTAATTAAAATAAAACTATTGCAATGTTTCTGGTATTATTTTTTTCTTCACCGTATGCTCCGTTATTTTTTTCATAGGGATAAGTCATTTTAGCGCTTACATGATGGTCTGGTGACCGTGATTTTGACTAACGGCAATATATTTGTATGTGTTTTCCCTAACAATTTGTTCCCTAAGGAGGCATTACTTTACAAAAAATATGGCAAAGAGGTGATCCCCCGAACCATGATGCTCCGGAGATTTTCCTTGGCTATTTTCACTGTCTCTTATTGTTCTTTTTTTCCATTTCTATTCTCCTTCCTGTTGGTTGTTTTGGGCTATGTTTCTGGCATCAGTCAGTTGGGTTTTACCTTTTCGTAAATCCTTTCTGCCCCTTAGGTGTCTATTTTAATACTATTTCAAATTATCTTACATGAAAACTTTTAAGGCTAAACATGACCCTGATTTGACGTTGTTCATTTATATTTGTATGTTGATTTTTAATCTTCTTTGAAAAGGTGTGTACAGAACAAGCACACAAAGTATGAAAAGTTGGTTGACAATTGGTTAATTCTCTAAATTTCCCCTTAAAGATTTGAATTTACAATAGGAGGCAATAAGCGTCTTGCTAGTTGGAAGAGAGCTCATTTCTCTTTAGGTGGCAGTATTAACTGTAGTTAATATGTCCTACTGCAGGTATGACCGAAAGGGTGGCTGATATCAAGACCCGTGCCCATGCTATGAAGTGCCTTACTACTTTTTCCGAAGCTGTGGGCCCAGGGTTTATTTTTGAAAGAGTAAGTATAACTGCAGTTGCTACTTTGTCTTTTGTGTATTCATGGATCTATTTGGTAGTAGATGACAAATATTCTCAGCCGAGGAAGCAAATCTGACTATTATAATATGTTTTCATTTTAATGATTGACATATTTTCCAATCTATGCTAGATGTTTAAAATAATGAAGGAGCATAAGAATCCGAAGGTTCTTAGTGAGGGCATTTTGTGGATGGTTTTGGCAGTTGAAGACTTTGGTGTTTCACTGCTGAAGTTGAAGGTTTGCCCTTGTTCTTTAAGTGCTTGTTTTCTGGACTTTTGTCCTTCCCATTCTTTTGTCGAGAATAGTCTTTTGTTTTCCTTTTCTATAATTGAAGTTCTGATTTTAATGATTCCAGTTTTTATTTTTATTTTTACGCAGGATGTAATCGATTTCTGCAAAGATACTGGTTTGCAGTCTAGTACTGCTGCTACTAGAAATGCCACCATTAAGCTTATTGGTTCCTTACACAAGTTTGTTGGCCCAGGTGAGTTTAAGTTCTGTGAAATTCTGTATTTATCGAGGATATCTCTGGAGCTAACATATTTGTCATTTACAGATATTAAAGGGTTCTTGTCCGATGTCAAACCTGCCCTCCTTAGCGCAGTTGAGGCTGAGTGTGAAAAAAATCCTTTTGAGGTATTATTTAATGTTATACCATTGATTCCTGTTTGCTTCCGTATTATGTGTCTTAACTCTTAAGTGTGTCAATATCGTTCACTGCAGGGAGCATCTGCCGCTCCAAAGAAAACAGTCAAGGCATTAGATTCTGTGTCCTCAATCGCTGGTGGTGGCTTAGATAGCCTGCCTCGTGAGGATATTAGTGCAAAGATCACTCCATCCCTGCTGAAGAGTTTGGAGAGCCCTGATTGGAAGGTTTAGTTGTTACCTTGTGTAGCTGAATATGAAAACCATTTATTCATTTTGCTTAGAGAGAATTTGGTCTGTGTTTTTTCTTTCTACTTCCAGCTTCGTTTGGAATCTATTGAAGCTGTAAATAAAATCCTGGAAGAAGCCAATAAGAGGATTCAGCCTACTGGAACTGGTATATATCTATATGTCAATGTAGTAGATCCGTATTCAAACATCTCTTGGCTCTATTTCTGTCTTTGATTATGTTTGTTGATTGTCAGTGGAATTATTTGGGGGGCTCAGAGGCAGGCTATGTGATAGCAACAAGAATCTTATTATGGCTACGCTGTCTACCATAAGTGGTGTTGCGTCTGCTATGGGACCTGCAGTGGAGAAGGCAAGCAAGGTTAGTTGGGTCCCTAGCTGGATGAGCTTCAGCCCAGTCATTCTCCTCGTCCTTCCCTCACTCTTACATGTCCACATGCAAACACTTATTAGGTGAGTTCCAATAAGTCTTTTAATGGTTTCTTGCAGGGAGTTCTATTTGATGTTCTGAAATGTCTTGGCGACAATAAAAAGCACATGAGGGAGTGCACCTTGTCGACTTTGGATTCTTGGCTTGCTG
This sequence comes from Adenophora triphylla var. japonica, assembly GCA_022495995.1. Classification (NCBI taxonomy): domain Eukaryota; kingdom Viridiplantae; phylum Streptophyta; class Magnoliopsida; order Asterales; family Campanulaceae; genus Adenophora; species Adenophora triphylla. The sequence goes on from JAFEMH010002902.1 coordinate 189,291, forward strand.
CTGTTCAGCTTGATAAGATGGTTAGTATTGTCATTTTCTTAAATTTGTAATCACTTTGGGTATTATTCTTCCACTGTCAAGACCCTTAGAACATTTGTTCTCGTTACAGGTACCATATATTAATACTGCTTTAGTTGATGCTAAACTTGGTGCGGAAGGGCGCAAAGATCTTTTTGATTGGTTATCTAAACACCTTCTGGGATTAAGTGACTTTCCAGATGCCATACTTTTGCTCAAACCAGTTGCCTTAGCCATGACGGTAATTCATACAGATGAAGTTGATTCTGCTGGTTAAAAGTTCCCTTTTTAGTAGAGAGGAATCCTTTTTACCCCAAACTAATTGATGGTATATGTTGATCTCTGTCTAGGACAAATCTGCAGATGTCCGCAAAGCTGCAGAAGTTTGTTTTGGGGAAATTGTGAGAGTTTGTGGGCAGGAGTTGGTGCGTGAATGTACTTTTTTATTTTTTTCTATTTCAAAATCGGTGAAATCTCAAATCATCTTTGTCTTCTGCCGTAGGTGACCAAGAATTTAAGAGATATTCAAGGACCTGCTTTAGCTATTGTTATTGAGCGGCTAAAACCACTGGGAGGTTTTCAAGGTATGTTATTGTAGAAACTGGTATTTTTCGTAGTATTAACTGTACTATAAATAACTAATGCAATTGGTTTACTTCCAGAAACAATTTCAACCGGGCTCGCATCAAAAAACAGCTCAAAGATTGGGAAATCCAATGGTTATGGCGACCGTGCTCCAAAACATGGAAGTAAAGCTGTATCTGCGGTATAATTTGTCTCTTTAATCATCCTAGTTAATGTATTACTTGGATATTCATTTCTTCTTTGCGTTATAGAGAGCGGTTTCATCAAAGGGCTCGAGGCCAGAGTCTATCACGTCAGTGCAAGATATCACCATTCAGTCGCAAGCTTTGCTAAATGTCAAGGATTCTAACAAGGCATGCTTCTCCACAGTTTATTTTAATCATGTAATTATGTATCTTAATTGCAGTTTTCATTGCCTTCAATGTTTCCGCAGGGTGATAGAGAAAGACAGGTGGTTCGTAGGTTCAAATTTGAAGAGCCACGCATAGAGCAAATCCAAGATCTTGAGGTTTGAATCTCGAATCTCAGGTAAATCACTTATTTTCGTACACTTTGTTCACAGTTCACCATCTCCTTAAATATCTGTGGCAGAATGATCTTGCGAAGCACTTCAGGGAGGATTTGCATAGGCGGCTATTGAGCACTGACTTTAAGAAACAAGTTGATGGAATTGAGATGCTTCAAAAGGTGCCTTTTGTATGGTCATGGTCTATTGAATTCAACTATAGTAGTTGAACATGCTTTGCACTGACAATTCATTTCTGATCTTTCAGGCTCTTCCTTCAATTGGCAAGGAATTAATTGAAGTTTTAGATATTCTTTTGAGGTGGTTTGTTTTGAGATTCTGTGAATCGAACACGTCTTGCCTACTGAAGGTGCATCATCTATAATTCATTTTTTACTTAACTATTAGGAGTTTCTTTGTGCTTATTTTAAGATTTACTGGTAACCTTTTTTTCCCTCTGAAAATAAATATAGGTCCTGGAATTTCTTCCCGAGCTTTTTGACGTGCTGAGGGATGAGAGCTACACTATGAATGAATCTGAGGCTGCTGTTTTTCTTCCTTGCTTAGTTGAGAAGGTCTTTGCCAACTTTATTGCTGCCTATTAAATATGAATAGTTTGGCACTTTTGATTTTATTTGTTTTCCAAACTGGGGTTGATTGTGGAGCTTGCAGTCTTTGGATACACTCTTTGACGCATTTTAAATGATATAAATTTGTAATTCTTAGCCTTATCCTTTAAGCCAATGTTTACTCAAATAGTAATGGCATATAAAATTGGTTTGGAAGCTATGCAAGTCTCAGTGCCGAACTAGTTCTATAGGATCACTTCATATGTTTTTTTTTATTTCCTTGTTCTTGCATGATTTGACCTGCAGAGTGCTGTAGTGTATCTCCTTCAATTTCTTGATCAGCCATCCAATCCCATTCCTACCACTGTTTGTTCCGTTTTTATAGTATACTGTTATACTTCCAGATTGTATACACTCAGATATCCATGTGTTTGTGTGCTTCACTTTGCATACCTAGTTCTTAACTTGATCATCTTCCTGCTTTGCAGTCTGGGCATAACATCGAAAAAGTGCGGGAGAAAATGCGAGAATTAACGAAGCAGATCATTCAGGCATATTCTGCAGGAAAAGCTTTTCCTTATGTTTTGGAGGGTTTGCGCTCTAGAAACAACCGAACACGAATAGAGTGTGCAGACATTGTTGGATTTTTACTCGATAATCATGGAGCTGAGGTGACTGTAGTATTCATTTTATGCTTTTGTTCATCTGTGAGAATTTCTTATATTTTTGTATATTTATGCAGCTGGGTGGGCAACTTAAATCATTGCAAATTGTTGCAAGCTTAACAGCAGAACGAGATGGTGAACTTAGGAAGGCTGCATTGAATACTCTAGCTACTGGTTATAAGATTCTTGGTGAGTTCAATTTGATTTTTACTGAATGGAACATAAACAGTGAATTTATACTTGTTTTCAGTTATTCCCTTTTTTTGTTACAGCTGGTTATTAGCATTTATCATTATCTTATTGTTATTGTTACAGTTATGAGTTTTGTTTTAATATTATTGTTGTTCTTTTTGTTTTTAACATCAACATTACCATTATCATCTTTTGTGAAGAAATGAAAAAAGAGAGCAAAGAATTACATATTTTTTTGGAATGGGAGTCTATATGTTTGTAGTGGGATTTGTCTTTCTACAAGCATTTCTCTGTTTTATCTTTTTTTTTCCTCCATAGGTTGTCTGACAAGTAACATTTTATATTTTAGGTGATGATATCTGGAGATATGTTGGGAAGCTGACAGAGGCACAGAGGAGCATGATAGATGATAGGTTTAAGTGGAAGGTTGGTACATATTGATGTTTATGCTCTTTTTAAGAAGCAATCTGTATGTTTATGTTCGTATTTTCCCAGGCAAGAGATATGGAGAAAAGAAATGAGGGGAAACCAGGGGAAGCTAGAGCTGCCCTGAGGCGATCTGTTAGGGAAAATGGGTAAGAAGCCATTTTTATTGTTTCAGCTCCTTCCACTGCCAGATTATGATTGTTGTATGTTATTTTGTCTCATTCATAGAAGAACGCTTTGTAGAAGGTTCTTGCAATTGACACATAGAAGACTTGGGCTATCTTTTGTTTGTTATTTTAAAAGCTGAGTCCTATAATGAGTTGGATACTAAGTACTCCCTCTGTCCCAAATTGAATGACCTTTTTGTCGTAAAATGAATGACCTTTTGAAACTTTTCCTTCAAAAAACTCAGTCCCTAAATGATTATTTATTTCAATTATTTTTTAATAGTTCATTATAGTTTTGCAAAACTAAAAGTTTGAAAATGAAAAGCATGAATAGTTCTAATTTTTTCCCATTAAAAATCAAACTTTTCAAAATGACTCTTAAATTCAAAATGGTCATTCATTTTAGGACAGAGGGAGTAGTAAATATTAGTTCTACATGGATGTGTACAGTGCTATTGTATGAATGTTCATGGTGTGAATTTTGAATGCTTGAACTTGCTCCTTTATGATAATCACTTATATTTGAGGAAAAATCTCTCTGTTTCTTGCATATCAGACCTCATGTGCTTTGTTTGGTTGCCTGTTTGCTTAATTTGTTTTTTCTTTTACTGTCTGTAGTGAATTGACTGGGTTTATAGCTTTTGTTGTGACCATAATTTTTCTGTTTGTATTCTGACATAGGTTTTATTTAAAATGGTTCTAATGTATGAACATTATCTTTTCATGTATGTTCTCAGCGCTGATGTAGCAGAGCAAAGTAGGGATGTTCCGAGGTCTATATCAGTTCCAATCCTAAATAGGTAGCCAGGGACTTATTCTTGATACAGTTTTTAACTTGCTGTTTTCTTTCGTGATCCTAACTTTTGCTTTTCTAGGGAGAATTATGGTCATTCGGAGATTCACATGGATAGACATCCTATGCCTCGGGTACTTGGTGATGCGATTGGCCCTACTGACTGGAATGAAGCTCTAGATATCATTACTTATGGTTCTCCTGAGCAGGTTTGGTTCAATTTTTTGTTTCCACCGATGGATTAGAGCCAATGTCATGCTACGGGGTTGAATTACTGGGTGTACACTGTATATTCATGGTTGTCTGAGGATAGGAATAAATAAACAGAATGACAAAGAACTAATGATAGGATTTTGTTTCTTCTGATCCTTGTTTAGTTCTCCTTTTGGTTGAATTCTCAGCTCTTATTGGTAAGAATCTTACTTTCATGTAAGATTCTTACCAATAAGAGCTGAGAATTCAACCAAAAGGAGAACTAAACAAGGATCAGAAGTAACAAAATACTATCATCAGTTTGTTATTATGTTTACTTCTTCCTTTCCTCTCTCTCTCTCTCTCACACACACATAATTTTATATAATCACTTATTTTGTGTTGAACAAGATATCCAATGATGAAATAATTTCATATGCTGCAGTCTGTTGAAGGAATGAAAGTTGTGTGCCATGAGTTGGCGCAGGCAACTAGCGATCCGGAAGGCAGTTCGATAGAAGATATTTTAAAAGATGTAGATAGACTTGTCTCGTGTTTAGCAACTAAGGCAATTACTTGCTAATCTTTTTACAGTTCCGCATTTAAGAAGTATCTGAATGATATGATCAATGCTGTCTTTTTGTTTTCTTAAAACAGATAGCGAAGACTTTTGACTTTAGTCTATCAGGTGCCTCTTCGAGGTCTTGTAAATATGTGCTCAACACACTCATGCAGGTAATTTTCCATCTAATATTTGGTTATTTCACCTGAGACATTCTTATTACAAAAAATATGCCAGAGAAAAGAGAGATTTGGATTTTTTTCAAAAACTATTTATCTTATTTGTTTCTCTGTTCACGGGAATTTTACTGGATCGTTATGAATATCTTTTTCTTTTTTGCATGTGTGTTGCAGACATTCCAGAATAAAAGACTTGCTCATGCTGTTAAAGAGAGTATTCTTGACAGTCTCATTACGGAACTTTTGCTTTGGCTATTAGATGAAAGGGTCCCACGGATGGATGATGGTAGCCAGCTCTTAAAAGCCCTGAATGTTCTGATGCTTAAGATATTGGTATAATCTATTTTCAAAACTCCTTTTGCATTTAGTTATTATTTTCTTTTGTTATTGCATTTTAAGATTGCTTCTGGCCACAATGTAGGACAATGCTGAACGGACATCTTCATTTGTTGTATTGATCAATCTCTTACGTCCACTGGACCCGTCTAGATGGCCATCTCCGCCATCAAATGAGTCTTTTGCCACAAGAAATCAGAAGTTCTCTGATTTGGTTGTTAAATGCTTGATTAAACTTACAAAGGTAGGTGATTTTTTTTTTTTTTATGTTCATTCTTCTTTTCCCTATTTTGCCTCATTGATCTCTATATTTTCTTTAAATTTCACCAAACTTATGCTTGTTCAGCTACTAAAGAGGAGCCCAGCACTCCTTTTCGACTGTTTGAAAGTATATGCCCACTTTGTAATCTTTCTTTTTCGGTAGTGTTACTTTGACCACCCTTTAATTGATAGGTTTCACACTAATATTCACAAAATTGATATGCACAATTTACAAATGGTTATATTATAGAGTTGATTAACTTTTCCTAATGCGCATAGTCAAGCTGGTTAATTTTTTAGTGACGGCGATACTATGTATATTTGTATGGCATGTAAGATAAATTAGGCTGTATTAGTTAAATGGGAAGATTCACATGCCGTGGGAAACAAATACTTATATGATTATGTTAGATTTTGAGAATGTATTTTCTTCTCATATTTTTTTCTATTAATATGGTTGGATGGAAGTAAGATTTGTGTTCTTATTATGACATAGTCCACAAACACTTACATTTCCATGAAAAACACACGAAAAAAGACTAAGTACTTGCTCGTAAAGTTATGATATTCTCTCCATGGTGTTTGTATGTGGAAAACTCGTCTCTTATAGATTAAGGGCTCTTTTGTTGCAATTGATGGTTGATGACTTATAGTTGATGACTTATAGACATGCCTGGTCTAGACCGGACTGCCGGTCCACGGTCGGCCAAATTAGGAACCGTAACCGGATCGCCGACTTATGGTTCCAGTTCCCGGTTGGCCGGTCCGGTCGAATTTGCCGGTTTTAGACGATTTTTTTTACCCAAAGGATAAAAATCGTCTTCTCATATTCTGACTTATGTTTTTTTATGTAACAGGGGATATTTTGAAAAAATTGAATTTGAAAGTTTTTTTTTCTAGTTTTTTTATGTAAATATTTTGAAGGCAATTTTTTGTATTTATATTATATTTTTGCACTCGCAACTTTTAAAATAACTAGGGGCTAAGTAAAACTTGAGATGTGAGACGGAAATATTTTGAAAAAAAGGGACCGCACCCTCATATTTTATTAATATTAAGTAAAATTTCGAAATTGAAGCCGGTTACAATCGGCGGCGGTTCGACCGCCGGTCTAAACTGTCGGTCCAGCAGCTAAAACCGGATTTGAACCTTAAACCGACGGTCCACGGTTTGGTTGGTTCGACGGTTTGCCGGTTCACATTTGTCTACGGTTCGGTCAACAATTTTGAATCGCCGGTATGAACCGTACCGTATGGCACGTTTAGGCTAGTAGCTTATTAACTTATAGCTGATTGACTGATAAGTTGTGTGTCGCAATTGAGACTTGTGACTTATAGCTGATTGGTTGATGGTTGTTGATGACTTATTGAATAATAGTTAGTTGATGTATTTAATTTATATATTCTTTTTGATTTTTATTTTATTTTTAAAAACTTTTATTTGCAAATAAAAATATGAATGTTTGCAGCAAATAAATAAATATGAATGTTCTCTATAAAGCTGAATACAAGTATTTCAGACTCATAAATACAATGAAATTGCATTTATATATTGAAATTAAATATTAATCAAATAAGAAAATGTATTCTTTTTGAAATATAATAAAGGACATGGTTTGAGCTTAAATTTTTTATTTTTTATTTTTATATTTTATATTTTATTTTTATATTCTATTTTATTTTATTTTGTTTTTTGTTAATATATTTATATTTAGATAACAATTTTAGAAAAAGTAAGAAATACTCCCTCCGTCCCATTAATAACTTCACCTTTTACCATTTTGGGTGTCCCATTTAAAGCTTCGCCTTTCCTTTTTTGGCAAAGAATCTTTACTATTCCACCCACTCATTCTCTCTCCTATTTTACTATTGCACTCACAACATTTTCAAATTTACTATTTTACTATTTCAAATTTACTATTTCCTCCACTCATTCTCTCTCCTATTTTACTATTACACTCACAACATTTTCTCCACCCTTAATTTGTGTGCCGGGCCAAAAAGGGTGAACTAATTACTAGGACGGAGGGAGTATAGAATAAGAATGAACCAAAAAAATAGTAATTTGTTTATCAATAAGTGGTGAAAAGCATTATATTTATGGTTTTTTGACTTTTGCTTATTCATGTTGTAATAAAGGTGTACTTATGGGCTTATGGCTTCTAAGTGAAAACAAACACTAAAACTTATGCTTATTTAAGCCACAAGTCCAAAGCTCATTCAAATAAGTAGAAACAAACAAGCACTAACTAAGTTGGGATCAAACATTGACTCTTGTCAGGCAGTGCAGTGCGCTGTATTGCTTTAGCATTAGTTTATTATATCTGCTTGACTTGCATCACTGTGACTCAGGTTCTTCAAAGTACTATCTACGAGGTCGACCTTGATCGCATTCTTCAAAGCATCCATGTATACCTGCAAGAACTAGGGATGGAAGAAATTAGGAGAAGGTATCTATTGAACTTCCTAGCTTCTCTTATTAGCTTAATGCCATTAATTTTCATACTTGGATGCTCAACTGTGTCTTTAACTAAAATCCCTCCGTTCCTTTGTTGATTGGTATATTATTGATTACTGAAGAGCTGGAGCTGATGACAAGCCTTTGCGTATGGTCAAAACTGTTCTCCATGAGCTTGTCAAGCTTCGTGGGACTGCAATAAAAGGTCATCTTTCTATGGTTCCTATCGACATGGAACCCCAACCTATTATCCTTGCCTACATCGATCTTAATCTTCAGGTATAATCGGTCATTTCAAACAGCAGATACTTGGGATTTTGATTTTTTGTTTCTTATACTATTGTACTTTGTATAAAATGTTGCCAGACGTTGGCTGCCGCTAGAATGTTAACCCCAGCCGGGTCTGTCGGTCAAAATCACTGGGGTGATTCAGCTGCCAACAATCCAACATCTACTGCAGCTTCTGCAGATGCGCAACTGAAGGTATATATTTTCAAAAGTTCTCTTGTTTATTATCTTAGTGTGTTTTCGCCGTTTCTACGAATCCTTTTAGTTTTGCTTTTGCTCAATGTTTGATGTGTGTGTCTATTGTGCTAATGATAAAATCAATATTCTGTGTATTTACTCTGATGCATCTTGCAGCAAGAAATGTCCGCAATATTTAAAAAAATTGGAGACAAGCAAACATGCAGTATTGGTCTATATGAACTATACAGAATAACTCAATTATATCCAAAGGTAAGACATTTCGTCTTTTTCGTGTGTAACAAGAACTTAGTCCAATTCTTTTTCTTTTCTAAAAGGGAAAAATTGTAAAATATCTTCTGAACATTCAGCTGTCTTTGGGCTTCTTTATATCTTAATTTATCATGTTTATGTCAGGTTGATATATTTTCCCAGCTTCAAAATGCTAGTGAGGCATTTCGAACATACATTAGGGATGGTTTAGCGCAGGTCTAATTTAGAATCCTCTTCCCTCTTATTTTTTCTAAATGATAGTTAGGGCAGTATAATCACAATTTATTTTATTTGGCTTTGAACCAGATGGAGAAGAATGCAGCAGCTGGAAGGACTCCATCTAGTGTACCTTTGCCAACCCCTCCCCCTGCCTTGAATCTATCCTCTCCGAAATTCGCACCTTTATCTCCTGTACATACAAATACATTAAATGATGCTAAATCTGCTTTTTCCAAAGTTGAACCCACAAATTTTAGTTTGCCTCCTTCATATGCTGACGATGATGGGACTGGCAATGTTTTGGGAGAGCAAAGGAATGACAGATTCCCATCTGGTGGTTAGTTGTGCTGTCTCCTTTCTGCGTTTCTGATTTTTGTCTTTTTAAACTGTCATTTGCTTCAATTATATTATTCCATTTTGCAAAATCATTTCCTTTTTTACTTATCTCTACTTGTCTGACTTTAGTGAGGATATGGTTAAATACAGGGAACAAAAAATACAGGGAACCAACAAAATTACCAAAATACCCATATAAACCAAAAATTCCGGCCAAATGGCCAGAATTCGAACCAAATTCAGCAAAAAATCAAAACCAAACCGCATATGTAAAAATCGAATTCCGACTTCGTTAACCGTTGGATCTTCGTGAAACTTCTGGGCTTTGGTCGCATCCCCTAGGCGCACATGATGACCGTTGGGATCTTCCAAATAATTGCTGGAGAGGGAGAAATGGCCGGCGGCGAAAACTGGCTAAAATCTCCAAAAATTCGCTATATTAAAAATCAAATTCCCGCTTCATTAACCGTTGGATCGTCGTCAAATTTCTGGGGTATGGTCGCATCACTCAGGCGCTCATATTGACCGTTGGGATCAGCAAAATAATCAGCGGTACCGGAGATATGGCCGACGGCGCAAATCCGGCGAGGCTATATTAAAAATCAAATTCCCGCTTCATTAACCGTTGGATCGTCGTCAAATTTCTGGGGTATGTTCGCATCACTCAGGCGCTCATATTGACCGTTGGGATCAGCAAAATAATAAGCGGTGCCGGAGATATGGCCGACGGCGCAAATCCGGCGAGACATCTCATTTCACAACATCTCGTGTAGGGCAAGGGTAGGGTTGGAATTTTTCGTTCCCTGTATTTAGTATTTACCCTTTAGTGAAGATGATCACTACTCGATTGCCACACACAAACACTCTCACAATCTCACAACAAAAGGCCAAAAAACGAAAAAGAAAAGAATAAGAAAAAGATACTTCCGCTGTCCCAAAATAAATGTCGCATTTTGACTTGTCAACATTTTGTAAGGAATATGCTTCACTTGTTTGTTGTACAGTGATACAATTACACTAAATTTATTTTTTTATTTAGAAACGTGACATTTGTTTTGGGACACACCAAAAAAGTAAGTACGACATGTATTTCAGGACATCGCGTGTATCCTTTCTTTTTGGAAACATGTTTCTTGGCTAACAACTTTAGCTACTACCGATAGTCAGTAGACGGTACAAACTTCATTTGTGAGATTACTTAAGCAGAAGAAGAGCACAATTAGAGGATCTAAATTTCTACTCTGGTTTGCAGTTACAAGTGGGACGTTAGATGCAATAAGAGAGAGGATGAAGAGCATGCAATTATCATCCGGTGGGAACCCAGAGACAGGACTCAAGCCTTTAATGCACATAAACGGTAATTTAAACCATCAAGGAATCCCAAGCCAGTTTCCTCATCCAACTGACCAGACTAGTGCAGATAACCCCCCTATCCCGAGTGGCATTCTTCCTATGGATGAAAAGGCATTATCTGGGTTGCAAGCAAGAATGGAAAGGCTCAAAAGCGGATCATTCGAACACCTTTAGGTAAATGGGCTTTAATATTTGGAAAATATGCTAGTCTTGTAGATGGAATATTCCTGTGTTGTGTGTTATTATAGTCATTGCTGCTGTAGAAATTACATTTGTTCTTGGCACCCTGGAATTTTGGCAGGCAGGCAGGCACATGATTGTTTGTATCATCCTAATTTTGCAGTAGAAATGTCAGTGTATTTTATTTTACTGACAATCTTTGTCAACCTGTGTTCTTAATATGCTAGTAAGATTTTCTTATTTATTGCGGGTGCTCAGTTTCTTAAATTATACTTCCTCCGTCCTGTAATGATAGTATCTGATGATTACGTCTTTTTTTACAACCTAGTTTCATTTTCATCGTCTTGAGTCTTAACAGGTTTTACTTATTACTCCGTTGCTCTTTCCTCATCCTTCATTGACTTTCATCGTCTCATTTCACCACCTTGCGCATTTCCGGAAGTTCGAGAGACTTTTTTCCTTCAGAAAAACTCACCATTGGTGATGATAGTCAAGACATTTTACATTACATTATCCTTTTCTTAGTCATTTTACTGTTGGCCTTTGATTACATGATAATTTATTAAGAATTATTCCTCTAAAAAAAGAGATAAGATCATCTAGCTGTATTTTACATTACATTATTGGAGCGGAAATGCATAAAATAAAGCACGGAATATAAAATATTTTGAAAGTTGAAGTACTAATTAGACTTTGCTGATTTCTTTACAATGTGGTGATTTCCAGTAAGATCATCTAGCTGTATTTCACTTTTATCATGTTACTTTAGCATTCTTGACGTTAATTTTGTTGTAAAAGTTTTGCCCACCTTATTATTATCATCTTAATCGACTCGAACCAAATTAGTTGACATCTAATATATACTCCCTCCGCCCCGTTATAAATCTTACACTTTCCTCATTGGGTGTCCCGCTACAAATCACACACTTCCTAAAATGGTAAAGAATCTTTACTATTCTACCCACTAATTCTCTCTCATATTTTACTTTTATACTCACAAAACCAATCAACTCACTATTTCCTACCCCCCTTTCTCTCTCCTACCTCACTTTTCATACTCACAACACTTACTCCACTAATTTTCTCCTTTTCGCGTGTAAACAGTAACTGTGTGATTTGTAGCGGGACGGAGGGAATATAATGTTCGGATATTAGGGTTCACACAAACCAAAAAAAAAGTTACATACAACAATGTATTTTCAGTCTCTTTAGATGCCTTTTAAAGTTTGTTTTTTCTTTCTTCCAACTTTAAGGACTCAAAAATGAAATACTCCCTCCGTCCCAGTGAAAGAGTCGGTAAATTTGTCCGACACGCAAAATAAGAAATGTGATGTAGGAAAGAGAAAAAGTTTAAATGTTGTGAGTATGAAAAATTAAATAGGAGAGAGAATGAGTGGGAGGTGATGTAAGAAAGATAATGTTGTGAGTGTAAAAGTAAAGTAGGAGAGAGAATGAGTGGAGAGAATAGTGATTTAAGGTTTCCTTTTTGGGAAAGTGCTTTTAAATGGGGCAAAAAGGAAATAAATCATTTTCATTTGGGACGGAGGGAGTAGGTTAAATGCATTCCATTGTTCATCTATAAGGATCAAAATCGTCACCACATGTGACTATTATGAATGTTGATGTGTAAGCACGTGAAATATAAAGGAGATAAACTTTTTCTTGTCCACTGGTTAATCCAAGTTCACGTAAATGTTTATGTTTGTATTCTCTCCGTATCGGTCTAATGTTATTAGTTTGATTTTGCATGAGTATTAAGAAAAAATAAATGTTTGAAAAGTAAAGTAGGTAGGAAGTTTTTGTTACGAGAATGACAAGTGGGTCTCATTATTCATTTTAAATAATAAAGCAAGAATCTTAAACTGGGATGAAGGAAATATATTATTTATTTAATAAACATTGTTTTTTATTATGAAGTTATACGAATTTTATAATAAACAAAATTGTATTCTCTTTGTCCCGAAATGATGTCCTAAAAATAATGTTTGAATTTACTCCTCCAAAATAAATATTTAAAAAATATACAAATTAATAGTATATATTTAGATATTTAGTTTGGTGATTTCTTTAAGTTACAAAATTGAATTGAGGACAATCAAAATCAAGAGATGGATGACCACAAATCCGATCTGGTGTGACTTCATAACTCACATGCCCCAATCCATCTAGTTGAGTAAGGTTGCTTTAATTTAAATAAACACAAAATCTTGTGATTTTATTTTTCAAGTCATAGTGACAATGTCTTGTAAATTTAATCATATCCTTTTTATTATTTTCTAACACTTAAAAATAGGTTAATGAAAAAATACGAACAAAAAAATGCAAGTCCTTTCTCATAATTGTCAGTTCTAATGTCATAAGTTATCACTGATTTATACTCTTACTTATAAACATTCAATCTAACACTTTTAACGCTTATTATAAGTGACAATGTGTATATTAATAAATTTCAGTGTTTGTGGTTAGGTGTAAAAGTGTTTCTGTTTTGAAGTGTGTGTTTGTGTTTAGAAGTGTTCATTTTAGTATTTAAAAGTGGTAGTTTTAGAAGTATCTGTGTTAATGATGTAAAAATATTAATATTAGTGTTTAGAAGTGTCAATATAAATGTTAAAAAATGCTAGTGTTAGTCTTTCGAAATGAAAATGTGCGTATTTTGAAATGACAAGTGCATGTTTAGGAGTGCCAATGTTAGTGTTGAGTTTTATTGGTAACTTAAGTTAATAAATTTTGATTATCTACGCCCCACAACATTTTTAAAATTTATATTTTAATTATATACCATATTGTCAATGCGTGCTTCAAAAAATGTTGATTTACTTTCTTTATATTAACAACATTTTTGGTCGATTTACTTTTAAATATATATATATAAAGGATGAAGTGCATATAGTACTTCAACAACCTCATTTTCCCTCCAAAACATGAATGACTCTAGATTATTTGTTTTGCTTTAAATTAACTAATCAAAAAATAATTAATTGTCTTTAAATTAATCTAATTATTCTATCCCCTCTCCTATTAATTAAATGCAAATGAAGTATTTTTTTTTTCTTACTCTTAGTCACTTTACCTAAAACTATTTCTTCACAAATTCATAAATATCATTGATTTGCAAACTCTTAATTTTGCAAGTAAAAATGAAATATGAAAAAAAAAATAGTAAAAAACACATTTTAGAAACACACGAAGTCCTTTCATTTAATAAAATGATATTTTTGATATGTGGGTAATAGTAATAATTTTTTTTTAAAGACTTATGGAAACTCCAAAATCAACAATTATTTTGGACATGAAATTCTTTCATTTAATAAAATGACATATTTGACTTAAAATAAATTTTAAAATTCTATCTTGGATACAAATTGTACAATATTAGTATTTTGAGGCTTTAAAAAAAGGATATTTTATACTTAAAATAGTATAAAAATAATTAAATTTTTATAACGTTTTGGTTAAAGTTCAATCAAATAATTGTATCTCTTTTTTTTGATGTATAATTTTAAATTATTTGTAAGGACAAAGAATATACTCCCTCCGTCCCACCGAAAGCTTTCCACTTTTTGCATTGCACGCAAATTAAGAAAATGGGTGGAAAGAAAAAATGTCGTGAGTGTAATTTGAAAATATGAGAGAGAATGAGTGGAGGAAATAGTAAATTTGAAAAGTGTTGTGAGTGTAATAGTGAATTAGGAGAGAGATTGAGTGGAGGAAATAGTAAAGATTCTTTGCTAAAAAAGAAAAGTGAAAGCTTTTAACGGGACACCCAAAATGGCAAAATGGAAAGCTTCGACTGGGACGGAGGGAGTATATGTTTGAACAAACATGTATTTGTAACTAATTAAGTTTTTTTTAATGGTTATTGATATGTATAACAATATTCTTTAAATATATATTTTTTTAATTTTTTTTGTTAAATGAAGAGTGTTTTTTAAATGAAAAATGACAATTCTGAAGTCTAAATTAATAATATACTAATAGTTAAAGAATAAGCCAATATTGTAAAATATAATTTTCCCATAAATAAAATAAGACAGGTTGTTTGATGGAGTATACTATATCATCTATTTTGATAAGTTTGTTTCACTTTAATTTTCATAATAAATTCAAAATGAGATTAATTCTTTTTCTTTTTTTTTTTGGGACGAAGAAGAGATTATTAGTTAATTCTTCTATTCATACTTTAAATATATGATTTTTTTGAGAGAGAATATGATTTTTTTGTTTAAAATATTAGATAAGTAAATGTAATTTTGAGATAATGAGGGCACAAATAGCAATCTGCATTGCCACCCGCTTTTTTTTTTTTTTTTTTTTTACTTAAACGGGAGAGAGAGAGAGAGAGAGAGAGAGAGAGAGAGAGAGAGACTAACTGGATATGCAAGCAAGCAATCAAACGAAGGCAAAACAAAAGCCAAACATCATCTTTCCAATCTCAACCTCAATCCCACTAAACTACTTGTACTAGTAATAGCTTTGCTTATTGGGGTTTCTTTCTTCCAGCTGGGTTTGCTTTCAATTACTACTTCTTTCTCTCAAAATTTCATCTTTGTAGAGAGTTTGATCACCTTTTCTTGAAAATCCCCAATTGTTATTGTTGCGTTTTGAGTTCAGATTCATTGGGCATGGCGTCAACTCTGTTATTGGTGGTTGTGTTTGTGCTTGATCTGGTTGCCTTTGCACTTGCTGTTGCTGCCGAACAAAGAAGAGCTTCCGTCTGTTTCTCTTTCCTTTTCTTGCTTATTTTCAACTTAATGCCAGTATTGTGTAATTCTTGTTGTTTAATGGGTGCTGCTTGATTTATCCGACTGAACTAGTAATGGTCTAATTGGGTTTTGGCTGATTTTCTTTTTTGGGTTCAATTGATTAGTAGTTTTTTTTTTTCCATTAGCTTTGTGGTAAAAAAAATAAAAAATCAAGGGTTTAAAGATTTCCCTTTTTCTTCTGCTTGTAAAGTTACGACTTAAGTTGATGAATTGCTACTGGGATTTGATTCCCACATACTGGTTGAATTCGCTATAATAGCTTATATGTGTGAGTATTTGTGTATAATCTTCTGTCTGAATTATGCTTGATTTCTTTGCTTGAGACTGAAAGATTTTTAATAGAGGTGTTTACAGTTTCTAGCTGGAGATAGTTTTCGGGGGTTAGATTTGAAAAAGAACAATGAATTCTGCGGAACAAAATATTTACTCTTTAAATTCCGGTATCATAGCTTGGTATTGGGTTGCCAAACAAACACTAAGTGCCCGTTTGGTAGCCCGTCTTAACCCCAGATGGGATTAATAATCCCGAAGTCGATTGTTTGGTAGGAAAAAAGGCAACAGTATAAATTATTCTCTTCACCGGGATTAGCTCCTTATCCCCTCCTTATTTATCCCAATGAAAGGGTGGTATTATTAATGAGGGTATTATTTCCAAACAAAAGTTTATATTTCCAATCGGGATTATTAGGAAGCCTCATTATTAATCCTAGGATTAATAATCCCCTCACTATTAATACGGGCTAGTCCCACTCGAGCAAGTTTTGGGAGAAACTAGTTTCTCCGTAAATTATAAAAAGTCCACTTTTTTTATACTTGCAAGTAGTTAGCGAATATTTAGGAACAGTTTATAAAACAGGACTTTCTATAACTTAAGGAGAAACTAGTTTCCCCCAAAATATTGTGGTCCCACTCGGCTACCAAACGAGCCCTAAGCGTTTTGTGATGTAAAGAAAGCAAAATTATCATTTTTTATGGTGAAGTTCTATTCTGATCATGTAGTGCTGCTGGCTTTCCCCTTGCATTTGTTTGTTCTTCTCTGTTTGAGGGTAAATTTAGTTTCGGTGCCTAATTTCTTTGATTTTCTACTGCTGCTGCTGCTGCTGCGGATGTCACTTCTTCTCTACTTGAGGCTGATGTTTAGTTATGTCGTTCAATTCCTGTATTATTCGGTAGAGAGCTTAATTTAAGTTGACCAATTAAACATATAGATTAGGAAAAAGGAGGGAAACATTAACTGTGTATTTGATACTTTCCTTGCTAGCAAAATAGGAGTGATTAGTCTGATGGGTGCGAAGTAATTACCGTTGTTCATAAAGGATCAACAAACTGGAGCTTTAAATTTAAGGTCATACATATAGCTCAACGACTTGTATATGAGTAAATAGTGTGAATATTTATGCATGTGAACTTTCTATATTTCTCCAGTTGGTCATTTTTGAGAATATCCTTTGGTTCTTAGCTAAAGAGCACATCAAGTTTGCTGTGTAAGAATATTTTTCGATTGCATTATGACTTGTCTTGTAAGTTGTAACCATAGGGATTGTGAAAAATATTCAGGATCTTTAATTTTATCACTATTTTATTTCTGGAATCGTGAAAAACCCATATTTCTTTCGTGATGAAAGCAAGCGCTTCAAACCGTTTATTGTTTTCCTTTCATACTCCTTATACGTCGAGGTTCCAACTTATCTATTACAATCTTATTACAATCTTCTATGACAGGCTAGGGTCGTTGAGGATACAAATTCTAAGCACTGTGTTTATGAATCAGATATTGCAACGGGCCTGGGCGTTGGGGCCTTATTGTTCCTTTTGGCAAGTCAACTCCTTATAATGTTTGCAAGTCGATGCATGTGCTTTGGGAGGGCTTTGAGGCCTGGCCGTGCCAGAGCGTTGGCAATCGTCTTGTTTATCACCTGCTGGTATGTTCCGCCTCTGAATGCTCCGTGTTTTATTCATCCTTGACTTTATTAACCAGATGGTCTGAAGATGTATAGCTAGGCTCTTAATGCATGTTTTTGAAGTTTAACTGATCAAATAAGTATAAAAATGTCAGCTTTTATTGATTACAGGTGGTTTGAAATGGCTCTGAAGTTTGGAGTTGAAACGTTGTTTAGGGGTCAGGAACTCAGTTCCAAGCTTTATACATATGAAATTGGAAGAACAAAGACCTCAAATCACTTAAAAAATTAAGAATGTTTTAAAAATAGCTATTAATTTTAAGTTGGGGATGTTAGTCTTAAAAATAGCTTTTAACAAGGTAAAAGGGGGAAAGCGAGGAAAAGGGAATGGGTTTGAATCCATCTATCACCATATTTGATTTATTTATATTTTACTTTACTTAAAACTTTCTTTTATTGAAATACTTCTTCATGAATGATAATTTATTTATTTTATAATTATTAAGCTAATGAAATAATATAGTATTTGGATTGTGTATTTTTCACGAGTTTATGAAACCGAGGAACTAAAAAAAGCATACATTTTTCGCTTATAAGCAGAACCAATGTAGTAAGTATCTTCCCACTGAAGGCTTCGCTTGGAAAAGGTTTACTATCTTCATTTCTTCATTAAGATTAAAACTCATTCCCTGTTTTGGTATTTCAGGTTGACATTTCTAATTGCTGAGATTTGCTTGTTGGCGGGGTCCGTGAGGAACGCGTACCACACCAAGTACAGAACATACTTGGCAGAAAGTCCCCCTTCTTGCGAAACCTTGAGAAAGGGAGTGTTTGCTGCTGGGGCTGCCTTTGTTGTTTTCACCGGTATTCTTTCGGAGCTATACTATGTTTACTACTCAAAGAGCGACGAAAGAATTTTACCTGACAGCGGAAATAGAGGTGTAATGATGGGAGCCATCTGAAGTCAACCTACAAGGTGAAGTTCAAGTATTCTTTTGTAGATTTTACTCCTTGTTGTGTTTTAACTTGTGAAGAATGTGAAGTAACAAATTATATTTAGGTTTTGCGTAAAATACAGTAGACAAACATGACAAAGATTTGGTTGGTTTGTTTGTTTAATATTGATTTTTGTGAAATTTGTTGACATAGTTCTTCTTCTTTATTAACAGTTTGATTTTATGGAGATGTACTTCTGTTGCACCCGTTTTAGCGTGTGTATGTGTGCGCTGTGGCTAAAGATGTTAGATGCTGGGAATGTATGTATGTATATTGTTATTGTTAGATCATGTGTTGCTATGAATGTTGTTCCAAGTGTTGCAAATCAGTGTTGCCACTGGTGTTGCCACAAGTGTTGCCATTTGGATTTAGCAACACTGAAATAGTTACTGTATTTTTCACAAATAATAATGTGGAAATTAATGTTTAAATAACAGTAGTTAATCTGCTTAAAATGAGCTTGAATAGGTCATAAGAAATTGTCCAGGCGTGATGTTCGAAGAAGAGGAGGAAATTAACATATAAACATGTGTTTATATGATTAATTAATGACCAAGCAAAAAGAGATACTCCCTCCGTCCCGGTAGAAGCGTCACCCTTTTAGGGGTGGCGCGCAAATTAAGGAAAAGTGTGGGAAGAAAAAATGTTGTGAGTGTAATTTAAAAATAGGAGAGAGAATTAGTGGAGGAAATAGTGAATTTTAAAAGTGTTGTGAGTGTAGAGGAGAGAGAATTAGTGGAGGGAATAGTGGATGGGATAATAAAATATTAATAAAAGTTTCCTTTTTAGGAAAGGGTGACGCTATAAACGGGACGCCATTTTGGGTAAAAAGTGACGCTTCGGCCGGGACGGAGGGAGTATTATTTAGCTATTCAGGGGGAGATCAAGTCAGAGTACAATGCATCTACAGCTGAGAGGTACAAGCAAGAGAAGCCAAAGAAGACTAAGTCTCCTACAAATGAGGCGAGAAGGCTAAAATGTAGGAAACAACTTCAAGGCTGTTGCTGATCATTTTGAGTAGGCTCCAAGTCTTTGTGGCCTATAAATAGTGCAGTGGATCTTCATTGAAGATCATCCAATTCAGAAAACGCAAATCTGCACAAGAAAAAGAATTCTGCTCTTCAGTGTTGCCATTCAGTGTTGGCAACACTCAGTCCGACACTCGAGAATTTCATACAGATTTTCATATTTTTGTGAGGTTTTGAGTGTTCATTTTCAGAGAGAGTTCTTTATATATTGTTCCTTAAGTTAATGATTGTTTATCATTAAAGGAACTTCTTTGACCTTGTATTGAATTCATATTATTAATAGAAAGGTCTTGCCCTCCTGGCACCTATCAAGTTATATATTTATATAACTTGATAAAAATTATATTCTTGTGTATTGTTTTTATTTTTCTGCTGCAAATTAGATTTATTTCTATTTATTTGTGTTTTTCTAGAATTGGTGTGTGTTGTTGTTAGTGTTGCCAACACTAAGGACAACACTTGTGAGTTTCGTCTCACTTTGTGAGTTTCGCCTCACTTATTCTAAGCCATAGACAATTTCAATTGGTATCAGAGCCTAGCACTTGATATACTAAGTGTTTAGATCCTTTTGTCATGGCTTATGATCCTGCCAACCCAAATCAAAAGAGATTATCGGTTTTAGACGGATCAAATTATGCTTATTGGAAGATTCGCCTACGCTCGCATATCAAATCAATTGATCTTCGAGCTTGGCGATCTATTTTAAATGGTTATTCTCTTCCATTACTCCTTCTGGATGAAGATGGTGACGTTCAAGTCAAACCTGAATCCGAATGGACACTTGAAGAAAATAATCTTGCTAGTTTCAATGAAAAGGCACTAAATGCCATCTATGAATGGGTTGACATGCATATGTCAAGCTCATTCAAAATAGTCCCTCTGCAAAAGATGCTTGGGATACTTTACAAAGATTTTGTGAAGGAGATGGTAGTGTCCGAGAAACAAAGAGGTCTCAGTAGTAAATTTGAAAGATTAAGAATGGGTGAAAACGAAGATATTACTTCTTATTTTAAAAAGTTGATTGATATTTCAAATGTTTGTCAAGTATTAAGGGAACCTTTTACAAATAAACAACTTGTTTCAAAAGCTATTCGTACTCTTCCCGAACATTTTAATATTAAAGTTTTAGCTATTGAAGAGGCCAATAATCTTTCAACTATGGACATTAACTCCTTAATGAGCATTTTGAAAAACTTTGAGATGAATCTCAATAAACAAATCGAGGCTTCAAAAGGCAAAAATGTTGCCTTAAAAGTCGAATCTTCGGACACATGTTTGGATGATGAAGATGAAACATTCGAGGAGTTAGATGAAAATACTAGTGTAGCTTTACTTGCAAAGAAATATAATTTCATGCTTAGAAAATTTAACAGTGTGCAGGTAAAGGCTAAAGACCGATCGACCAAAACACCTAGTTTTGTGCCAAGGAGAAGTGCTCCTCCAAATCAAAAGGATACCCCACCTAGGCGTGCATCCTCGGAAAAGATCCGATCCGATCCAATACATTGAATCTATTCAATGTCATGCTTGTTCCGGTAGGGGTCACTATGCCAATGAATGTGCTAATACCTTGAGAAAGGCGGGCAAAAATTTGTGGGTGTCTCTTAGTGATGGGGAGGAGGAAGGAACGGAGAAAGATGAAAAGACGGAGCAAGTGGTCATGATGGACACGGTAGAGGAGCTGCCTTCGACAGAAAGTGTTATCTCAAGTGTTGTCCCAAATTTGACAACACTTGACACAACACTTGTGACTTTTTCAAAAAGTGTTGCCCCAAGTGTCGTCCAGAAAATGGCAACACTTGACACAACACTCAGCAGGTATGATTCTTTAAATGATATTTGCTTGCTGAATTCAGTTGGTTTAAATTCAGAGGAGTCTATAGAGGATGAACTTTGTAAAGATGAGCTCATTCATGAATTAAAAAAACCTCTATAAGTCCTTCCTCGTGGAATGGAAAAAGGAGAACAAGATGGTGGTTTTCTTGAAAAAGGAAAATCATGATCTTAAAAACTCCTTGACTCGGCTGGAGGTTCAACTCAGTAGGAGAGATTTGGATCTTGATAAACTCAAGACCAAACTCAACCTAGCCGAATCCACCTTCAAAAAACTCAACACGAGTTCATTCAAATTGGATGAAATACTCAATTTGAGTAAGCCTCTAAAAGCTAGTCTTGGGTTCCAAGAATCACTAGAAAATATTACATCTTCCTTGTTTGATGTTGAAACTAAAAATTATTTTGTAAAAGAGCGTGTCAAGGAAAAGGGTAGTACTCCTAGTGATACTTCTGATCAATTCAATGAATGTGGATACTGTTACAAACCTGGACATATAAAATCAGATTGCTTTATTTTTCAAAAGAAAATGTCCAGTCTTCAAGTGTTGCTTCAAGTGTCGCCAAATTCTCAGGGCAACACTCAAGACAACACTGGTGAACAGAAATTCAGATTTTCAAAAAAGGCTTGGTTACCCAAGGAAAAACTGAAATGCTATGTTGTTTACACAACTTTAAGGACTAACGTTTCAGGAACTTGATACTTTGATAGTGGTTGTTCACGTCATATGACGGGTACAAAATCATTCCTAACGGAGTACGAACCTATTCAAGGAGGCTCAGTAACTTATGGTGGTGGAGGCAAGAGTGATATAGTTGGAAAAGGAACACTGGACATTGTTGGTTTTTGATGGATGTGTATTTACCCATCCAAATGATGCACTTTTAGGCTTTCTTTGCGTTTGATTCCCGAGTTTTATGTATATTTGATGTGGTTTGTGAGTATTTTATGAGTACAGGGTATAGAGCTGATTAAAGGTGCATTTTATGGCTAAAAAGTGCAAAAGGAATAAAGTGGAGCGGAGCAGAGAAGGAAAAAAAACTGAAATTACGAGCTCAAGGACTAAACTGGCATTTGGAAGCTTTTGGACTAAATTGGAAATATTGGAAAATTCAGGGACTAAACGGGAAATATGAAAATTTGGGACGAATTTGATTTATAAAAATTCATGGGATTAAATGAAAAATAAAGTCTCAAAGAGCGAAGCGCAAAAGAATTCATTTCAGTGGTCAAAGTGGACTTGGCAATTGCGGAGACGAAACGAGTATTTATTGATACAAATCAAGGGCCAAGGCATCAGGATGTGGCCGGCCAACCTAGGCCAGGAGGGAAGCACATTTAGGGCCATTTGGGCCAAGGATTGGACCAAGCTGTGGCCAAGCATTCTGCAAATCAAGGGCGACCGCGCTAAAATGATGACAACTTACGGCCAACTTGGGCGACCGCGCTTCAAGCAGGGCGGCCGCGCTATGTCGACGTCAGCAACTGTTTGGCGTATCAATTCAAGGGCAGTCTTGACATTTCTCAGCCGTGGACCATTGACTGTTGCCCTATTTTTATTTATAAATATTACACAGCAGCCATGTTAGTTCGGATCATCTTGGAGATATCATATTATTAGATTTAGAGTTTCATATTTTTCTTTAACAATTTAATTGAAGAAGAAGAATTCATCATTCCATTCCAGGTTTTTATTATTTGTAAATTATGAGTAGCTAATTTTTTAGATTTGTAGATTGTTTTGATCTTTATCCGGATTTCTATGCAATAGTATTTTAATTCTTTCTATTTGATTCCTTCTAGTTCATTAATAGATTTTAATTTCTTGTTCTTAGATTTGAGACGTATGTTAAGATACGAACTCGTCTTTGAATAATTGGGTATCGAATTCGCCATTAATTTGGGATCTTGATACATAGACCACTATTGATTGAATAACTTTAATCGGGGCCGTAATAGAAACTGATCAAAGTTAGGTTCTTTAATTCTTGTGTGCTTAATTTATTCTTGGTATATTGTGGTACCGTAATAGACACTACAATATTAAAAAGAGTATTTAGGATTGTAATCCGGCCACCTAACCGTGTCGATCCTAGCAAAAGTGAATGAACCCTAGAAGTTGAGTTAATGTTTCATAAGTAAAATTCTGCATAGAATGATGATGAAGTGAAATCCAATCTACGAATCTCTGCTCATAATCTGCTTTCTCGTTTAGTTAGTTTTGTTATTTAATTTATGCTCTTAGTTTTTAAATCAAATCTATAAAATTTGGTTACTTATTCACTGCTTTCACTTTACTTGTTTACCAACGAGTCTCTGTGGATTCGACCCCTGCATTTGCATACTACTACACCGGTAGTGAGTACACTTGCTCGGTTTTTATTACAAGAGGGAGTTTTCCTCCATCAAGTTTTTGGCGCCGTTGCCGGGGACTTGTTGCAAGTAAACAAGTAGGTTAGGTAGTGAATGCAAGGTCGTCGTTCTTTGAAGCCTACATTGGTGCCATTGAACGACAACATAAATAGACTTAATAAAGCTAAAGACACTAAGCTTCTTGAGGAAGTATTTGAGGGCGATCCCCTCTTTAATCCACTTTTCTCGGATTCGGACATCGAATCAGAACCCTCCACCACCGAGGTAGAGGAAGAGAAAGCCGAGATGGCAGTACCACCGGCGCAGACTATGAATGATTTTCTTAGACCTAGGGTAGACACATCTACCTCTTGCATAGTGCTGTCCGATGCAGCCAAAAATCTAGAGGTCAAAGGACAATACTTTGCCATGTTGCCAAGCTTTCACGGATTGCCTGGTGAGGATGCACTCACGTTCCTTAAAGAGTATATTATTGTTGTTTCTCTCTATCTCTCAAAGACTCAAATCTCTCTCTCATCTCAATCTCTCAAGTCTCAAACTCTCAATTACTTACTCTCTTTTTCACATAAATTCATCTTTTCACCAAAAAAATGTCTTCATCTCGTGGCGGCCGTGGCGATAAGGAAAAGAATGTATCAAGTTCGCATCCATTTCCCCCCTCCCCCGCCGATGATTCCATTTGGGGCAATCTTAATGTTCAACCTCTACCACAAGAAACGTTTAATTTGAGCGATGATGAAGTTGATACAACATTTTCAATGGGTGATCATGGTCATACCGAAGGGAGTAACACTCAAACTCAAACCACTCAAACCCAAAGTGAAGCGCGAGGGGGTGGTCAAACTCAAATCCGAGGTCGAGGTCGAGGACGAGGAGGTCGAACCACGGGAAGGTCGGACATCATGACCGTGCACTTTTCAAAAGTGCCAATTGAAGGTACCAACCAATACACCGTTTCTTGCAACCATTGCCCTCAAAAATTTGCCTTTACCCATGGAGGTGGTTATGGGACATTTAAAAGACACTTGACGACAAGGCACCCCGATCAAGTTGGAGATGCCCAAGATCAAACACAACTACAAGGATTTACGGGATCATCACAAGGTACGTCTTCGCAATTATTTAAATTTGATAATTCAACGTATAGAAGAGAAATGGCAAAATATACTGCTGCTAAAGGATTACCCTTTAATTTTACTAATGATAGATTATGGTCTCATATGACACAACTTTGTTTAAATCCCGCGGCTAAAGAAATTAATAAAAATACAAGTACTCGTGATACTAAAGCTCAATATCTACAAGGAAAATTAACTTTAATTAATACGTTTAAAGATTTACCCCAAAATTGTCAATATGTGCCGATATATGGAGTGACCATTGGCAAACTCATAGCTATATAGGAATTACATGTCATTGGGTTGATATTAGTTGGAAATTACAAAAACGATTAATTGCATATAAATCTTTTGATCTTTGTTCATAACGCTCAAAATATTTGTAGTAAAATTGCTAATGTTTTACAAGAATATGGATTAGTTCACAAAATTTTTTCAATTGGATTTGATAATGCCGCAAATAATACTGCTAGTCTACCATCACTCTTTGATATTTGTCAACCATCTATTGGTGGTAAATTTTTTCATGTTAGGTGCATATGTCATATTTTAAATTTGTGTGTGCAAGATGGTTTAACAACTTTAAAGGAACATGTAGCCCCAATTAAGGAAGTTCTTGCTTATATAATGAGAAATCATAGTGTAACAAAATTGTGGATTAGATTTTGTAAAATAAATAATATCCCACCTAAAAGATTTTCCCTAGATGTTTCAAACCGATGGAATTCCACTTATAAAATGTTATCCGAATCTTATGATTTTCGTGAACTATTGTGTCAGTTTATTCAACAAATAGAGTATTCAACTATAATATTGCCTCATCAATGGGATATTTGTAATAATTTAAAGAAAATTTTGAAAGTTTTTAAAGATGCTACCGTACAATTATCCGGTTCTTACTATCCCACTTCACCGTTAGTTATAGAACACGCCGCTAAAATTAGTTACATATTTATGCATTTTAAAAATGATCAAATTTTAGGTGAATGTATTAACAAGATGAGAACAAAATGGCTTAAATATTTTTTGATTATTCCTCCATTGTTTTTAGTAGCTAAACTATTAGATCCTAGGATAAGAGAAGATGGTTTAGAACAAATACTAGATTATTATTATAAGAATCTATTTCCCACCGGCTTTGATTTGTTTTTAGATAGACCTATCCCAAAGGCAAAAGACGTTGTAATTGAGACTAAAAAAATTGTATATGAACTTTATAGAGAATATTATGATTTTTTTGGTAATATTGTTTATCCTCCTAGTAGTGAAAATGTAGGTGATAGTTCTCACGAAGATAGCGATCCCTTTAACTTTATAGATAATTTAATTAGTTCTAGAACTCAAAAACGTCAACGAGGTGGCTCCACTTATATTGAACTTGAAAATTATTTAACCACTTCTTTTGAGCCTATAGACGATTTTGATATTGCAAAGTGGTGGGCACGAAGGGCAAACAACTATCCTATTCTATCATTGATAGCAAAGGAGATCCTAGCCGCTCCCACCTCAACCGTTGCCGTAGAAGAAGTATTTAGTGTAGGAGGAAATGTCTTATCCGATCGAAGGTCAAGGTTGTCTCCATGTAATTTAGAATATCAAATGTTGCTCGGCGATTGGCATAGAGCCGAACTACAACTTCAAGATAAAAGAAGTAGTTCCGAGGAGGAGGAGGCCTTTGATGAAGATACATCGGGAAGCGAAGCCGAATGAACTATGTCGCTCTTTAGACTTTAGATTAGGTTAATTGTAATTTTATAGATTAGATTATAGATTAGGTTTATTTTTATTTAATTGTAATAGTTAGGTTGAGGTAAAGGCTCCTAAATGTCCCCCCCCCCTTATTTATAAAAGGGTAAGGTTGGTTGTCCCCCTCATTTGTAATTTTATTTTAATTAATAAAATTTAAGGGTACCGTCCCTTTTTCTTTTATATACTTTCGTTTATTTTTAAAAAAGTTAAGTTTTTATATGACTTTTTTGCAAAAAATTAACTTTTTTGTAAAATTTAACAGAAATTGTTAAGAATTTAACTTGTAATTTTTTTTTGAAGGACTGGACACTTGGGCGACCGCCCTAGTCATCTTGGGCGACTGCCCAAGCCTTTCATTTGTTTTTTTTTAAAACTGGACACATGGACGACCGCCCAAGTCATTCGGCCCTTCTTGGGCGACCGCCCAAGTCTTTTTTTTTTTTTTTGAAATTAACCGGTTTAGAATCGGAACCGGAACCGGAACCGTACGGCCGGTTCGGAACCGGGACCGGAACCGTGACAAACCGGGCCGATTTCGGTTCAATACTTGGTGGAACCGTGAACTGCCGGTTCGGAACCGGAACCGACGGTTTGAACCGTTTGGGCATCTCTATTATCGAGTCTATAATTTGAGGTTAAAAGTGATTCAAGAATCGGTAAATATTGAATATAACGATTACTTGAGTGCTACAGGAGAACCAACTGATGATATACTTCTGACCTTGCTGGAAGAAGTCGAACAGAGGGCTGGAACAAAACTGATTCGGCCAGTACAGCCATAGATTCAAGTGTTGACCCGAGTGTTGCCCCTGAAACGGCAACACCTGAGGCAACACAGGAAAACAGAACAGTGGCTGGAAATTTTGAGAGCAGTGATTCAGAAGAAGAAGATGGATTGGTGTACCATCAAGGCAGGAGAGATCCCCCAGCTCGAATTAGAAATTATCATCCCATTACTCAGGTAATTTGTGATGTTAATGAAGGGGTTCGAACAAGAAATAAGGAGCCAGTTGACTACAGAGATATGGTTAGGTATGTGTGTATGTCCTCCACATACTCCAAGGTAAAACAATCCTGTTTTGTTTCCTCTCTTGAGCCAAAAAATGTGATTGAGGCTTTAAATGATAATTTCTGGATACAAGCTATGCAAGAAGAGCTTAAACAATTTACCGTAACGAGGTTTGGTGTCTAGTTCCACGTCCTTTAAATACAAATATTATTGGAACTAAATGAATTTACAAAAACAAATCTGCTGAATTGGGTAATATTGTTCGTAATAAAGCTCGTCTTATGGCTCAAGGCTATACACAAGTGGAAATAATCAACTTTGACGAGACCTTTGCACCTGTGGCTAGAATTGAGTCAATAAGACTACTTCTTGCTATAGCCTGCTACCTCAAAATCACATTGCACCAAATGGATGTTAAATCGGCTTTCTTGAATGGCTACTTAGATAAAGAGATCTATGTTGAGCAACCTAAAGGGTTCGAAGACCCATTCCACCCAGATCATGTATACAGACTTGATAAAGCCTTATATGGCTTGAAACAAGCTACTCGTGCATGGTATGGGCGTCTAACAAGTTTTCTTCTTGAATATGGATTTGTTAGAGGAGAAGCCGATAGGACATTGTTTATCCTTAAGGAAAATAAAGAGCTTGTTATTGCTCAGATCTATGTTGATGACATAGTTTATGGCTCCACATCTAAAACGTGTTTACACAATTTTGTGGAAGCTATGACATTAACTTTCGAGATGAGCATGATAGGTGAACTTAATTATTTCCTAGGATTCCAGGTGAAACAGTCAGATGATGGAATCTTTATATCTCAGAGCAAGTATGCTAAGAGTCTGGTGAAAAGGTTTGGATTGGAGTGTGCAAAGAGCTCAAAAATACCTATAGGATCATCTCTTAAGGTAACCAAAGATCAGGCAGGGGAGGATGTTGACCCAACTCTGTATAGATCCATGATAGGTAGCGTTCTTTATCTTACTGCCAGTCGTCCAGATATTATGTTCAGCGTAGGTGTGTGTGCTAGATATCAGTCTGCTCCTAAAATTTCTCACCTAAATGCTGTCAAGAAAATTATTAAGTATGTGTCCGGGACAAGTGAATTAGGAATCTGGTTCACCAAAGACACTAATACCAACTTGGTTGGTTTTAGTGACTCTGATTGGACAGGGGATATAGATGACAGAAAGAGCACTACTGGGGGTTATTTTTTCTTGGGTAATAATCTTGTGTCATGGTACAGTCGCAAGCAAAATTGTGTCTCTCTCTCGACTGCTGAATCTGAGTATGTAGCAGTTGGGAGTTGTTGTTCACAATTGATATGGTTAAAACATATGCTTGACGACTATGGTCTTGATAGTAATATCTTGACCATGTATTGTGACAATTTGAGTGCTATAAACATTTCCAAAAACCCTGTACAACACTCACGCACTAAATACATTGATATCCGCCATCACTTTTTGAGAGATTTAGTAGAAAAGGACTTGATCCAAATAGAGCATATTGATACTAAACATCAACTTGCTGATATTTTGACCAAAGCCCTGGACCATGAGAGATTTTCAAGTTTGAAAAAATCTCTTGGTTTATGTTTTCTATAAATCTGCTGTTTCAAGTGTTGCCGTCTGTGTTGCCAACACTGACAGCAACACTGTGTATGTGTTGTATATTTTTATTATTTTAAAAAAAAATATTTAGTCCAATCCCAAATGGGGGGCATTTACTGACTTTTTTGTTCTAGTATGTGTAAATTCTTAAGGCTAATATTTTTTTTTTAAAAAAATACCCCTTTGTGCTTAAAGTGACAAAGTCACTTATTTTGTGTTGATATTTAAAAAGGCAAGGCTTGTTAAAATGCTCCCAAAGTAACTCGGAGCACGACGTTCGCTACGACGATGTTTCCTTGCCAAAACGGGAGTATAATGTAGTTGTTTTATACTAAGTATTAGGGACATGGAGCTCGCTACTACTGTGTACCCTACTTGAAAGGTATAAAACTTACTACATATATCTTTACACTTTAATAAAAAAACTCGGGGCACGGAGCTCGCTACTACGATGCTTCCTTCTAAATAAAGAAAGTGTAAAGTTTGCTTAAAATTGCCTAAGGAATGATAAGTTAGTATTTGTTGAAAAAATATCAAGGGGATTTTATTCAAAATGTTGCCTTGTGTGTCACGCAACATTGCTAGTAACACATTAGTAGATGCTACATTATTTTTTATTTCTTATTTTTGTTTTTGTTAATTAAATTTTGAATTTCCAAAAGTCTATTTCCTTATATTTAGAGTTTGTGAAATTTAAAAGGTTTTTATCAAAAATATCTAATTTTTGTCTAACTAATTGTAATTTAGAAATGTCCATTTTTTAAAAATTCATTTTATTTTGAATTTTGAAAAACACAATTTTATGGATATTGCTAAAATTATTTTTAGTTATTATATATGAAAAAAAAGAATCAGTTTTTTTAAAATGGCGGATTAACAGTGTTGTTTGTTGGGTTTGTTAGGGATAAAAGGGATTTAATTTGATTCGAACTTGTCAAATCAAATTAAAACCCTCTTACCATTCACTCTTTAAACCCTCCTCTCTAAACCCTCTATCTCTCTCTCTTCTTGCCTCTCTCTCTAGGCGGAAATCAAAACCCTTCACCTGTTCTCCTTTCTTCGTCGTCTTCCTTCGAATTTCCATGGCTAGTCCCAAAAATTCTTCCCAAATTTCTTCCCCCATGGAAATCTCACCTCTCGCCCCTTCGAGTGTCGCCTCCAATGTCGCCGTTCCTATGGAGACATCCCCTGCGACATTTTCGGCCACATCTTTAGACATTATTGTCTACAATCCACCTCAAATTCCTATTCCTAAGAGTCTTCATGAGTTCATCCCCTCCATCGAACTCACTTTCGCCCCTCAAAAGAAATCAAAGAAAAGAAAAGTGGTTGATGCCACTTCGATTTTCAGGGGTGGAGTTCGTCGACAATCCGAAAGGATTAAGACTTTGTTCAGGTCCAAAATTCCTTCCAACACTGCTGATGATCCTGTCAATGTGGAGGATAGCTCAAGCTCTTCGCTCAACATTTCGTCCGAGGAAGGTTCAGATCCAATTTTCAAGGAGACTAAGGAGCCCTCATCGTCATCTGATAAGGATGAGGAAGCATGGATGGATGATGAAGAAACTCTAGCTCAAGCCCAGTCCCGAATTGTCAAGAAACAGAAAGTTCAGTCCAGTGTTGCCCAAGTGTTGCCAATCCAATGGCAACACCTGAGACAACACCTGCTTCCAAGTCCAAAGCCCAGTCAAGTTTACCTTCGTATTCTCCCATCTCCCTGCCAGAGGTAACCACTCCTACTCCCTCTCAAGATTCAAAATCTGATTACGAGTCTTTTGGGTATTATGAACGCCCATTCTTTTCCGAAGAATTCTATAGTGAATCCAACTTAGATAAGTGGGTTCAAGATTCTGAGAAAAAGATTTTGAATGAAAGGAACATGTTTGTGACTCAGTTCAAGGAGTTAGGAGTATATCAATTTTTGGAGGACACATTTTTTTTACCTACGGTTGTTAAGGTGTCCGTTTATGTCGAAAGTGTGGTTAGAAATTTCTTTGCTCATCTTAGGGAGGATATTGATGATAGGAACACCCCTCATTATGGAAAGATTTTTGTTAGGGGTAAAATATATGACTTTAATCCTTCTATCGTCAACAAAACTTTCGGCCTTCCTAATGTTGAAGATGAGTGCTTGGATCTTGAACCAAATAATCTAGCTAGCTTTCTGACAGGAGGGAGAATATCAGTTTGGAGTGAACACTTTAAATCTACCCACCTCACTTCTCTGTTTAGTGTGCTTCACAAAATTTGTATAACAAATTGGCTACCTACGACCAATGAAAACACGGTGACATTTGAGCAAGCCACTTTGTTGTACAAATTAGGTAAGAAACAGAGAATCAACTTTGGAAGGTTGGTATTCGTTCGCCTAGCTGCATGGGCCAAGAAAAGAAAAACCTCCTCCTTCATTTTTCCTTCCCTCATTTACAATGTCCTCTTGTACCAAAACCTCAAGCCTTGGAATGCTGATAATATCTCTGAGAAGCATGTCTATTATAGAATTAGCAAACATTTTACAGAAGGTGATAGGCACAGAGATTTTCCATGGGTTTTGGTTACAGATGCTCCTCCATTGGCTGCCCCTGCTTCAAGTGTCGCCACAAGTGTCGCCCCTGAAATTGGCAACACTTCAGGCAACACTGCACCTGTGATGATCGATGCTGCCATGGTTCTTAATTTTTCAATAGTCAGGTGAAGCACATCGACTCAGTGATACAGGGGTGGCTGGACATGCGTACAGATATGATGAAAATGGTGGAATTGATTTCTTCCAAAATAGGGGGGATCAAACAAGGCCAAGGTGTGATGATGGAGCGGATGGAGCTGGAGCTGGACCAAGTGGCACAGCTGAGGGAGGTGAAGGAGCTGGAAATGCAGAAGGTTGAAGGTGGTTCGCATGGTTACTTGATTTGGTGGTTTGTTAACAAAAATAATTTTATTTGTTTTTATTTGGTTTGTGATATTTAAACAATTTTAATTTCTATTTTTTTCTTTGTTTCGGCTGGAATTTTCTTCAAACTTTGGTGGATGGTTTTTGCTAAATGGTTGGATGGTTGTTTTTAAGATTTTAATAATTATTTTTGTTAGTTATTAATTTCGTGATTAAGGTGGAGATAAATTCGAAATTATGTGACTTCATTTGCCTGAATGTTGATGTTTCCACTTGTGTGAGTGTGATACTTTGATGAAAAATATTTTCAACATTGCCTGAAGATTGATGTTGCCACTAAATATCACATGGCATTTTCGTTTTTTTGTTAAGTATGCCTAACTGTTTTGTAAAGATCATCACATTGCCATGAATGTTGTCCCAAGTGTTGCAAACCAGTGTTGCCACAAGTGTTGCCATTTGGATTTGGCAACACTGAAATAGTTACTGTATTTTTCACAAATAATAATGTGGAAATTAATGTTTAAATAACAGTAGTTAGTCTGCTTAAAATGAGCTTGAATAGGTCATAAGAAACTGCCCAGGCGTGATGTTCGAAGAAGAGGAGGAAATTAACATATAAACATGTGTTTATATGATTAATTAATGACCAAACAAAAAGAGATATTATTTAGCTATTCACGGGGAGATCAAGTCAGAGTACAATGCATCTACAGCTGAGAGGTACAAGAAAGAGAAGCCAAAGAAGACTAAGTCTCCTACAAATGAGGCGAGAAGGCTAAAATGTAGGAAACAACTTCAAGGCTGTTGCTGATCATTTTGAGTAGGCTCCAAGTCTTTGTGGCCTATAAATAGTGCAGTGGATCTTCATTGAAGATCATCCAATTCAGAAAACGCAAATCTGTATAAGAAAAAGAATTCTGCTCTTCAGTGTTACCATTCAGTGTTTGCAACACTCAGTCCGACACTCGAGAATTTCATACAGATTTTCATATTTTTGTGAGGTTTTGAGTGTTCATTTTCAGAGAGAGTTCTTTATATATTGTTCCTTAAGTTAATGATTGTTTATCATTAAAGGAACTTCTTTGACCTTGTATTGAATTCATATTATTAATAGAAAGGTATTGCCCTCCTGGCACCCATCAAGTTATATATTTATATAACTTGATAAAAATTATATTCTTGTGTATTGTTTTTATTCTTCCGATGCAAATTAGATTTATTTCTATTTATTTGTGTTTTTCTAGAATTGGTGTGTGTTGTTGTTAGTGTTGCCAACACTAAGGACAACACTTGTGAGTTTCGTCTCACTTTGTGAGTTTCGCCTCACTTATTCTAAGCCATAGACAATTTCAATTGGTATCAGAGCCTAGCACTTGATATACTAAGTGTTTAGATCCTTTTGTCATGGCTTATGATTCTGCCAACCCTAATCAAAAGAGATTATCGGTTTTAGACGGATCAAATTATGCTTATTGGAAGATTCGCCTACGCTCGCATATCAAATCAATTGATCTTCGAGCTTGGCGATCTATTTTAAATGGTTATTCTCTTCCATTACTCCTTCCGGATGAAGATGGTGACGTTCAAGTCAAAGCTGAATTCGAATGGACACTTGAAGAAAATAATCTTGCTAGTTTCAATGAAAAGGCACTAAATGCCATCTATGAATGGGTTGACATGCATATGTTCAAGTTTATTCAAAATAGCCCCTCTGCAAAAGATGCTTAGGATACTTTACAAAGATTTTGTGAAGGAGATGGTAGTGTCCGAGAAACAAAGCTTAGAGGTCTTACTAGTAAATTTGAAAGATTAAGAATGGGTGAAAACGAAGATATTACTTCTTATTTTGAAAAGTTGATTGATATTTCAAATGCTTGTCAAGTATTAGGGGAACCTTTTACAAATAAACAACTTGTTTCAAAAGCTATTCGTACTCTTTCCGAACGTTTTAATATTAAACTTTCAGCTATTGAAGAGGCCCATAATCTTTCAACTATGGACATTAACTCCTTAATGAGCATTTTGAAAAACTTTGAGATGAATCTCAATGAACAAACCGAGGCTTCAAAAGGCAAAAATGTTGCCTTAAAAGTCGAATCTTCGAATACATGTGTGGATGATGAAGATGAACCTTCGAGGAGTTAGATGAAAATATTAGTGTAGCTTTACTTGCAAACAAATATAATTTCATGCTTAGAAAATTTAACAGTGTGCATGTAAAGGCTAAAGACCAATCGGCCAAAACACCTAGTTTTGTGCCAAGGAGAAGTCCTCCTCCAAATCAAAAGGATACCCCATCTAGGCGTGCATCCTCGGAAAAGATCCGGTACGATCCTAAATACATTGAATCTATTCAATATCATGCTTGTTCCGGTTGGGATCACTATGCCAATGAATGTGCTAATACCTTGAGAAAGGCGAGCAAAAATTTGTGGGTGTCTCTTAGTGATGGGGAGGAGGAAGGAACGGACAAAGATGAAAAGACGGAGCAAGTGGTCATGATGGCCACGGTAGGGAGCTGCCTTCGACATAAAGTGTTATCTCAAGTGTTGTCCCAGATTTGACAACACTTGTGACTTCTTCAGAAAGTGTTGCCCCAAGTGTCGTCCAGGAAATGGCAACATTTGACACAACACTCAGCAGGTATGGTTCTTTAAATGATATTTGCTTGCTGGATTCAGTTGGTTTAAATTCAGAGGAGTCTATAGAGGATGAAATTTGTAAAGATGAGCTCATTCATAAATTAAAAAACCTCTATAAGTCCCTCCTCAAGAGGAAAATTTGGGGTACACAGAAAGGCGTTCATTCTAAAATCAACCACAACTCCCCTAACAAACACTCTCCCTAAATTTGGATATCTCTCATCACCAATATCCCGGGTTAGATTTGCATAAAATTCTAACACAAGGGACCTAGAGTAAGGGGCTGGAAAGTCTAAGGAGTTATCTAGGTACCTTTTGGTGAAAAAATCAACAACCCCAAGATTTTCAAAAAACTCCATATTCCTATTTTTTTCAACCACAAATACCCTATGCAAGTTTAAGGAGAAATGGCTTTCGGCCTCAGGAGAATAAAACAAGGGGCTATACGTTGCATTCAAATCATAAGGGGAATCAGGAATGTAAATAGAGGACTTACGCTTCCGGGCAACCTTTTTGGAGATGGACCTGCTGTCGCTTGTATGATCAGTTATGTGCACAGTTGTGTGCACAACAGAGAGTGCAGCAGGGTGCACAAGAGGGGACATCCGTTGTTTCTTGTGGCTGTAAATCTCAGAGATACTGAGAGTGTCCTCCGACCCCAGGGATGCAGATTCGTCACTAGAATCTTCAGGCAGTGACGACGATCCTTCCTCAGCCATACCAGGAACAGTAACAGCCTTTGAGGTGCTCCTTATAACTCTTTTCAAACTCATCTCCCCCTGAAAACTAGCCGTAGGGGAGAACTGAACCTTCGCCGGAACCTTGGCCTGAACCCTAGCCGGAATTTTTTCTTTCGCCGAAGATTTTTTCTTGATCAGAGTAATGAGGGGTTGATCGTCCTCATTGAACCCAGCAGTTGGAGGAAAATCTTGGGGGAGATCCTCCTCATCAGACGAGTCATGCAGCAACAATCGTCGCCTTGCACCGGCAGCCTTTGATTTGGGAGGGTTCAAAACCGTAGAATTCTTTTTAGGAGCAGCAGAGGGCTTCGATCTTCGGAAAAGAGCTGACTTACTGGAGTCAATCAACCGATTTGACCTTCGAGAACCAGGCAGAGGGGGGAGGCGAGCTGATTGAACAGCATCAAGTATGGCGGGATCATCCACATTGATAGCTGATTGAGGGTGCCCAAGATGTTCCACGTCAATGGGACCGCCGGATTGGGGTTCGCCGATGTGATCAGCAGCAATGGCGTTGAGATGAGACTTCGCCGGAGAAGAAGAGGATGACGTCATGGGTTTTCTGAAATAGAACGAATAGAGAGAGAGAGAGGAAACTGGGAATAGAGAGAGAAGTAAGAGTTGTGAGGGGAGGTGTGATTAGACATGTTTAAACAACCATTAATACACACATTAAATAGGAAGCAGTGATCACCTCCTTGGAACTAGGAAATCCAGAAGAATATGGAAAGAACAACTGTGTGTTGCTTGGAGTTGATTGACCCTTTTGATATTCCAAAAATAAATAATGGGTTATCAATTAAAAAAGGAACACCTTACCAATTTTTTTTGTGATTTCCTTCCTATAATTAAAACGAACCAATTTCCTTTGATTTCTCAACCTCCCATACTGTCACCTTTGACAACTTAGAACAAATCAAGCACTATGACAGAAAAGAATCATCGAACACAATAGAAGCATTAGGTCAAATAAACATATGATACGAACAAAAATTTGACTTTATATTTGCCAAGGATTTCTAATGACCTAGATGAATATATGCTTAGTATGAGAGAACATGCACACACAGTGAAGATTTTAACTCAATAAATTGCAACATGGTATGATTAGAGAATATATTGACAAAACTTGAACACCAAGAAATCAATGAGAAGAACACCCTCAATCATGTAGCATCTAGAATGTCTCCATTTTAGGCATTGAATCAGTCATTGAGAAGGTGCTATTCACACTCACACCATAGTGCTTGCCCAATTTTTTCCTCAAGTGATGCACAATAAGTCATTGGCATTGGTCACATGAGTGGAAGCTTCAAAATGAATGGAGGCAGCTTGTTCCTTTTCTCAATGACCTTAGATTAGACACCCACTCCATGATAGGTATCAAACAAGAATTTTTAACAAGGGATGATTATCACCAAGTTAAGAGGGGTCTCATTTTCAAGGTTCAAGAAGAGTCAATATAGAAACTAATCAAGTGATCAAAAGAGATAATCGTGCAATATATGAATGCAGGAGACCTTTTTTTGTGTTTTCTGTAATATACAATTATACAGAGATGCAGTTAGTTGACTGCACAGTTGTGCAGTTACCTGTGATCACACAATCCGAGAGAATTCTTAAGAAACGAGAATCTCTCAAAATCCAAAGCCTTGGTAAATATATCAGCAAGTTGATCTGTTGTTCCAACATGTTCAAGAGTAATAATTCTTTGTTCAACAAGATCTCTTATGAAGTGGTGCCTAATGTCTATGTGTTTTGTACGAGAGTGTTGAACAGGATTCTTAGCAATATCCTTGGCACTCATGTTATCACAAAAAACAGTTAGGGTTTCACTTTTCAATCCATAATCCGTTATCATTTGGTTCATCCACAACAATTGGATACAATAACTACCTACTGCCACTTATTCAGACTCAGCAGTAGACAAAAAAACACAGTTTTGTTTCTTACTGAACCAAGACACAATATTATTCCCTAGATAGAAACACCCTCCCATGGTGCTCTTCCTATCATCCATATTTCCAGCCCAGTCGGAATCACTAAATCCCACCAAATTTGTGTTGGTATCTTTTGTGTAGCTTAACCCCAAATGAGTGGTACCCCCAACACACACTGAACATTATGTCAGGTCTGCTAGCTGTGAGGTACAACAAGCTCCCTATCATACTCCCGTAGAGGTTGTGATCAACACTTTCACCCTCTTCATCTTTACAAAGCTTTTGGGATGATCCCATAGGAGTTTTCAGGTGTGAGGCATTTTCAAGACCAAACTTCTTCACCAAATTTTTGGCATACTTTGATTGTGAAACTGACATTCCTTCTTTTGTTTGAGAAATTTGAAGACCAAGAAAGAATTTAAGTTCCCCAACCATGCTCATTTCGAATGTGGATGTCATACTTTTAACAAACATGTCAAGTAAGTCATTAGTAGTAGCACCAAAAATGATGTCATCCACATAGATTTGAGCAACCCTTTTTATTTTTCAAAACAAACAGAGTTTTATCAACCTCTCCTCTTTTAAAACCAAGTTGAATTAGGTGCTCCGTTAGTCTACCATACCAAGCACGTGGGGATTGTTTAGGACCATAGAGTGCCTTTTTCAACTTATACACATGATTGGGTTTGGAAGGTTCCTCAAACCCTTTAGGTTGCTCAACAAAAGCTTCCTCATTCAAAACACCATTTAGGAACGCACTCTTGACATCCATCTGATGTAGAGTGATTTTTAAGTAGCATGCAATAGCTAGCAACAATCTGATAGACTCAATGCGGGCTACGGGGGCAAATGTTTCATCAAAGTCCATCCCTTCCATTTGAGTGTAGCCCTGAGCCACCAAACGTGCTTTGTTCCTTATTATATTGCCTTGTTCATCAGATTTTTTCTTAAATATCCATTTGGTCCCAATCACATTGACGTGAGAGGGCCTAGGAACTAAGAGCCAAACGTCATTTTTCTCAAACTGAATTAGTTCCTCTTACATTGCATTAATCCAGTTTTCATCTTTCAAGGCTTCCATGACATTCTTTGGCTCATAATTAGCAACAAAACAACAAGATCTCACCTGAGTGTACACAGATTGCACACTTAACAAACCTGCCAGTTCGCGGTAATTGACCTTTTTCCCTCGTGTCTTCATTCCTTCATCCACTCCCCCAATGACCTGGGAAGTAGGATGATTACCCTATATTCTGGAGGATATGTCACCTTCTCTGCTCACATCTTCTTCATCAGTTTCAGAATCTGAACGTTGGTCATCAGTAGTTTGACCACTTGTGTTGTCAGTTGTGAGAGCAACTGGCTGTACAACAGTTTGCACAACAGGCGATTCTGCAGTTTCATTCACCTCTGCTGGTTCAGATTCGTCATGAGCTGATTTTGGCTCTCAGGTACAACCTGTAATATCATCCTCAACAGTTTTGACATTAAGATCAGTAACATCATCAAAAATAACATTTATTGATTCCATTACTGTCTGTGTTTTGAAATTATACACCCTAAATGCCCTACTGTTTGTTGAGTATCCAAGAAAAATGGCTTTGTCACTTTTAGAGTCAAACTTAGAAAGATACTCACGGTCATTTAAGATGTAACAAATACACCCAAAAACATGAAAATATTTTACCGTGGGTTTCTTCCCAAGAAGAATCTCAGAGAGAGAGTCATGGTACTTCCAATCCTTAGAAAGACACAATTCCCCACATGACATGCTGTGTTCACAGCTTCTGCCCAAAACTTTTTAGACATATTTTTAGAGCTCAACATTACTCTAGCCATTTCTTGTAATGTGCAATTTTTCCTTTCCGTTACCCCATTTTGTTGAGGGGTTTGGGGGGCTGAGAACTCATGAGTAATTCCCTTTGAATCTGAAAAAGCTGAAAAAGTGGCATTTTCAAATTCAGTACCATGGTCTGATCTGACTCTAATGGCTTTTAAACCATATAAATTTTTGACCCTTTTGTACCAAATCTTAAATTCATCAATGGTGTTCGATTTTTCTCTCAAAAAAATGACCCAAGTATATCTAGAAAAATCGTCCATACACACAAAAGATATATTTTTTCCGAGACAAACTTTCCACCTCTATAGGACCCATAAGGTCAGTGTGGATCAATTCAAGACATCTTGAGGTCTCACATTTTTGGACCTTTTTATGATTTGCTTTGGTTTGTTTCCCTTTTTGACAAGACCCACACACACTTAAATTTTTCAAGTCCAGTTTGGGCAAATCTTTTGCAGCCCCAAAATTGATTAAGTCTCTGATTTTTCTCTCACTAGCATGACCAAGCTTTTGGTGCCAGATAGTTGTCTCATCCATTTTAGTGGAAAAACGTGACACTGTGCTACCAACTTTGTAGCAGTTATCCGAGGATCGAATACCAGTTAAAATGCACACATTTTTATTATCAAAGACTTCACAACTGGACTTGTCGAATTTAACAAATAAGTCATCATCACACAATTGACTTATGCTTATCAAATTTGCCTTGAATCCTTCAACATGAAGGACATTGTGGAGATGGGGCAAACCTGATACATTCAACGTACCTTTGCCAATCACTTTACCTTGAGCTCCTCCACCAAAATTTACCTTTCCTCCCTTGAATGGAGTGTACTCGTTGAAATTTTCACGAGTTCCTGTCATATGGCAAGAACAACCACTGTCAAAATACCAGGACGTTTCCATACTGCTCTTCAGAGAGGTGAAGGCAACCTAACAGTTCATAGTATCCTTTCATACCCAGGCAGTTTTCCTCCCAGCTTAGGGCTGTGAGTACTATTGAGTGTTAGGTTGTGTACACAATTGTCTGCCCATGTAACCACGCACATTTCCAAAACCCAGTTCCTGTTTTAATTTGTAACAGTACGGTCGAATGTGACCTGGAGCGAAGCAATGGAGACACACATACCTCCTCTTATTTTTTTGTTTGCTTGAAGCATTATGAACAGATTTACCAGAGGGATGTGATTTTGCCTTTTGATTTTTCGATGTGCTTGCCCCTTCTTTCACAAAAACAGAATCTCCATAGCCAATACCTACTTTTCCTTGATTTCCCATTTTCAAAACTTCGTCTAACTTGGCTTTACCAGAGTTCAGCCTTGTTAGGGTGTCAGTTTCTTTTCCAAGATTTGTTTTAAAGGCTTCACATTCCATGTCTTTCTTTGTGAGTAAAACTTCTAACTTGGCTATGAAGTCCTTTTGAGAATCACATTCTTTTGACAAACTCTCAACTTCTGATTTTAATTTGATGTTTTTAGTCGTTAATTTTTCGTTTACCTGTTTAAATACTTTGAGTTGCTCCATTCGTTTAGACCATTCTGAGTGGAGCTCAACATAAGTATTATGCAAATCCTCATAGGTGGCACACTACTCTTCTGATGGATCATTTTTATTTTCATCAGCAGTAGAGGAGTTTAAACAGGTGTACACACTGTTTTCAGTTGTGTAGTCAGTTGTGAGGCAAGTTGTGTGATCAGCATGTTGCACAACTTCCTCATTAGAATCACTATCCGACAATGTGACCTGAGATGAATGCCATATGGACATATTTGCAGTCTGATCATCATCGTCAGAGTCACTTAAGGTCGCTGAGAAACTCATTCCACGCTTTTTGAGTGTATTAGCACACTCATTTACGTAATGTCTGAATCCTTTGCAAGCCCTACATTGAATAGAATCAATGGGTTTTTTTTACCTTCAGATGCAGGCTTTTTAGCAACAAATTCCTTCTTTGATGAATCAACCGTAAGTGGACTAGAGTGTGCAGAGTTTGGGAACTTAGTGAATCGTTTCTTTTTCAACATGCTGTTGAACTTTTGGGTGATCAAAGCACACTCATCATCTCCTAGGTTCGACTCATCAATGTCTTTGGACAATTGTACAAGGTCCTGAGATACCTTGAGAGCACTAGCAATATCCATTGAGTTTGCTCTGCTAGCCTCTTGTACACCAAGATTCAATTCAAAATTTGTCAAAATACCCAGGATGATATCAAGTCCAACAGTTTGGACATCCTGAGTCTCCTAGATCACAGAAATTTCGTGTTAAACTTTTCAGGGAGTGTTCTGAGTACTTTGCTAACAAGTCTCGAATTGGATATAGATTCACCCAATGAAAAAAATTCGTTAGAGATGTCCAATAGCTTAGCAGAGTACTCTTTAATTTTTTCATTTTCTCCCATCCTTAAAGTTTCAAATTTAGACATCAATGTTCTTAACTTAGTTTTCCTAACACTAGCCGGTCCTTCACAATGAAGCTGAAG
Organism: Adenophora triphylla var. japonica; assembly: GCA_022495995.1. Taxonomy (NCBI): domain Eukaryota; kingdom Viridiplantae; phylum Streptophyta; class Magnoliopsida; order Asterales; family Campanulaceae; genus Adenophora; species Adenophora triphylla. Next base: position 230,948 of record JAFEMH010002902.1, read on the forward strand.
TATGTCCCATGCGGTTTTGGCAACCGTTTGAGTAGAGAACAAACTGTACATATGAGAATCCACATGGTCTGAGATTGCTCTCATTGCCTTAGCATTATAATTGGCCAATGCGATTTCCTCAAGAGTCCAGTATCTATGGGTTTAGGACCATAGTTTTTCTCTTCCTTTCCATCAGAAGTGGATGGGGTAAGTTCAATTACAGGTGCAGTATAGCAATTAACAAGACTTACCCACGCACGATGATCAATATACTTTATATGCATAATCATTTTCGATTTCCAAATGGTATAGTTAGAACCATTCAGAGTCGGAGGTTTATTACGATTATGTTGACAGTCCATCTTGGCTACTTTCAAGGATCGATCTCAGTTGAGTCGAGAGTAGGCTCTGATACCAATTGAAAGTCTTGTAGCTAGGACTGTTCTCAATTGTGGACAGACTTGTGTGTACAGTTGTGCACACAAGTGTCAACACAACAAACTTAACAACTAATTTCCAGAAAATGTAAATGAAAATAACAGAATGTAAAATTGCAGCTGAATTTAAACTTCGGCAAGAAACTTCTTGCTGGAAACTTTTCATAAAACTACAACTTGTTTTTTAGTACAAGTTTTATAATAAAAACTTACAATGAAAAGGTAACGAAATACAAAAAAGATCAAACTAGGTTCAAGACTATGAACCCTACTAAACACCAAACAACCTTGAACAAAACGCTCTCTGTTTTCTCAAGGAACAAACACAATTCACTCAGGAATAAATCACTCAATGAAGCTATTTGAAACTCTCTAAAAACCGGTAACTTCAAAGGAGGACGACGTCTTCTTTTATACACCATTGACTCCTTGTTTGGCAAGGAGTCAATCACTCCTTGATATCCGAAATCTTTGGAGTCACCCTTTATCTTCTCAATCAATCCTTCCTTGAGAGTTACCTAAATAAATCAAATACTAACTAAAAATAAACTATCAATGTGTTAGTCAAATATACACAATTATTTCTAAACTATTTTATTTACAAAGATACTATTTTTAACTTACAAATCCGAGTCACAAAGATAAAAGAAAAACCAAAGAGTATTTTCATACTCTTTCACAGTCATTCCCCTATACTCTAACAATCAAACAATGAGTTTATTCTCAAATCCTCAATTAAAAAATACATCACACAAGGATAAATATTTTTACACACAGGACTAGCCCAAGTAGCTATTAAACCTTTGACAATGGAAGGTTTGGACACAAGTATACAAATATCTTTAAGAGACGCAAGACATTTAAATTACATAGACTCTTTAATAGGAGTAATCGAAACAAGTTTAACAAATGGACCGGTACATTTTAACACTTACCCTAATTTCACAATATCCTTAACAGATCCACATATTATGAAAATATTAACTCTAGATATTTTAACACATAATTATCATATGCAAATGGGTTCTCATATTTATGAAATATTTTATAGATTACACTTTAAAGTTATGAATACTGGACTTTGTCCAAATGCCTTTAACAAAGTTAAAACGACAGGAGAAACTGTTCTGGGAAATTGATAACACAAAAGTCAATATAACAATTTCAAAAACAATTAAATGGAGTGATATTACTCTACCTGAAAAAAGAACACAATCCTTAAATAGAAATACAAATTCTAATTTTATACTAACTAGGAAATCCACATCAGGAAGATATGAATTCCAGCAAAAAAGTAAACATGAAAATAATTCACAAAGTGAACAACCAATTTTTGAAACAGAAACCGAAGAAGTAGATAACTCATATCAACCAAATAATACTAGAATACATAGGAAAGGAATTTTTGTTCAACCTTAAGAAGAAAGTGACTTCTCAGCAAACATAAATATGATTAAAAAAAATTACGTTAGACAAAAGTATTTTAAGAAAAAATTTCAAGAATAAAGAAAACGAAGAAAATAGAAAATTATTTTTCCAAATATATGACGAAAAAGAACAAAAACTAATTAAAGAAAAAAAATATGAATTTTGTGAATTACAAGAAATTCATATACCATTTTTTGACTTTTTAATAATGATTATTTATATAAAATCACACCAATAATTAAGAAAATATGAAAATGGTACAAAGTGAGGTCATGCGATCTCTTGCCAAGTCTTGATTATTACGAAGGCGAAAGACCACCTCTAGAACCAACTTATTTTTGTAAAAATAGTACAAATAACGGAATGTTACCAATAGTACACCCTGATCAATTAGAAGAAGGAACAAGAAAAATAATCAAAGATTTACATCTACAAAATAATTGGATCAACCTAACTCTACACACTATTGGACAACAATTAGATAGAGTGGAAGAAAAAATGGATAATGCTACAAATGAAATAGCATTAATAAAAAGTGAAATAAAAGGCATAAATTTAACTGATTTTCCTACACCCGTTAATACAAAATCAGAAACAATAGATAAATCTTTAAGATTTACATAATATTCAGAACTATATAATATGACACCATCGAATAGAAAAGAAAAACAATCAACATTAATTCAAGAAACAAATACCACCCCCTCAAAAATGAAAGGTTGATTGTTATTGTTGAATGAAATAGTTTTTAGTTCATACTAATTTTTATTTATTTGATTTTTTAGTTATAATTCATATAATTTGAAACAGATGCAGAAAAAAAAATAAAAATAAAATAAAATAAAAAATGAAAAATAGCCTTAGATAGCGTTTTTTTAAGCGCTATCTAAGCTTGCTTTTTGTAAAAAAAATTGCTTATATAGAACTTAAAAAACGCTACCTAAGATGAATTTTTGAAAATGAAAGGAGTGCTTAGATAGCGCTTTTCAAAAGCACTATCTAAGTGCATGAGCTTATGTAGCGCATAATAAGTGTTATGCTAACTTGCATAGCGGTAGCTTAGATAGCTCTTATAAGCGCTATCTAAGCTAAAAAAAAGGCGCTATCTAAGCTCAAATCTGTACTAGTGTCGGTCCAATCTTGCCAAATCGACATTAAATCCTCACAATATTATTGAAAAGATTTTGTTGAATCGATGTTGAAATCAAACGATTCAACGATTTCCGATGTTGATTCTCCTCCTCCCGACTCGTCTTCTTCTGATGGCTACTCAGATGTACCGGATACACAGTTCAGCTACGATGATGCTACTGTGGTGGATGAAACCCAACTTTTCGGCGGTGATTTGGGACGTGGCTTGTTCATCCTTGGTTGATGAGTGCCCCAAATCCGCAGATCTGAAAGCTGAACTTCACAGGACCTTTATGAAAGAGCTTTGTTACTGGTTATCAAGGGCGGGTGGTGTTGATGTAATAGGGTAGGTGTAATTTTCGGAAGTTAATGAAATAGGTAATCCAGCTGTTGTAGTTATCTCTTTAGTCCTTTCCCACTATCTCTTTAATCCTTCCCCACTATCTATTTTTTTCAATATAATACTCTCTCCTTAATTTCCGCATCGAACAGTAAATGGGTAAGTTATTATGGGATACGGAAGGAGTATATGTTAACAAATTCATTATATTAAATCGTACTTTTAAAGTATATAGGTCTGAAAACCAATGGGCTAAAGGTGATGTATCCATCACTATTAAGTATGAAATAAACATATCTAAGCGTCTGTATCTACAGATGGGCAGGTAGAACAATTGATCACATACTTTTAAGTACTGTAGCAAAGTTTTTATTGTAGCAATATTTTGATTTTATTATTCTCATGCTTTAAGTTTAAATCGATGCTTTGCTTATTGGGTTATATATATATACTCCCTCCGTCTCAGGAAATGGTTCACCAATTTTGGTCTGGCACGCAAATTAAGGAAATAGGTGGAAAGGAAAAATGTTGTGAGTGCAATTTGAAAATAGGAGAGAGAATTAGTGGAGGAAATAGTAAATTTAAAAAGTGTTGTGAGTGTAATAGTGAATTAGGAGAGAGAATGAGTGGAGGAAATAGTAAGTGGGTATAATAGAATATTAATAAATTTTTTCCATTTTAGGAAAGGTGAAGCTTCAAACGAGACGCCATTTTGGGTAAAAGGTGAAACATTTTCTGGGACGGAGAGAGTATATATATATAATCCCTTTGTCCCGCCCGAAAGGGCAATTTTGCCTCCTAGCACGAAAATTAAGAAATGAATAAGGAAAGTGATGTAAGAAAGAGAAAAAAGGTTAAATGTTGTGAGTATGAAAAATTAAATAGGAGAGAGAATGAGTGGGAGGAATAGTTAGAGCATCCACAATGGTAGAGCTATGTCAAAGAGCTTTTTTGTAATTTCAAAATGCCACATCCTCTCCTAATCATCAAATAAAAACTCAAGGCTTTTTCTACAATGGTAGATCTTTTTCACCAACTTTTTTGTGGCCCCCACATTCAACACTAAATAATTTTATAATAATAAAAGGAAATTAAAAATAAAATTATTGTGTGATATTTAATGACCAACATGGAAAAATGGTTAAAATTAATGTAAAGAGCTCATGAGGAAAGCTCTTTGTAGAAGGAGTTGCTCTTTAGGAAGGAGCTCTCCAACTTTTTCAACAATGGTAAAAAGCTCTCTAGAACTTTTTCATAAGAATAAGGAGCTCTCAAAAAGCTTCCATTGTGGATGCTCTTAGGAGAGAGGATGTTGTAAGTGTAAAAGTAAAGTAGGAGAGAGAATGAGAGGGTAGGAAGAGTATAAAAATAATAAAAACTTTTCTTTTTGGGGTTGTGCCCTTTTAAATGGGACACTCAGAAAGGAAATTTGTGCCGTTTCGAGCGGGACCGAGGGAGTATAAAAGTATTTGTCCAGTTAGAAAATTGGCCAAAATATGGCAACCCCACAAGTTGTGACTAGGAGGGATGGCATAACATTCGGACATTGGATGATGATGCTAACTGTGTTTAAGTTAAGTTATGTTGTGAATTAATCACATTAATTAAAAATATTTACAAATTAACTACGTCCTTATTGTAGGACTAGAGAGTACTAGTTTGTTGCATATTACTCCCTTCCTTTTTAGTAAAAAATATTGTACTTTTCATGGTACATTTCAAAATAATTGTTGCGTTTTTAAACAAGTAAGTAAAGAGTCTTAGTACATTTTTATCATTTTATAATATAAGTAATATGCAAACAAGTAAATCACATTGTTTAAAAAGGTTATTAAATCAAATGTGATATTTATTATAATTATGAGATGGAGAAAATATATAATATGGCTATTTAATTGAGGAATGATTCTCCCCACAAGTAGCTAGTTAGGCATGAATTATGAGCAAGCAGGATCCAAGTAACTTAATGATCAATATATAGAGGAGATAAAATACAAGAATGTACATACATCCATATCCACATCCATAAGAATCATATCCATCGCATCTAATCAATTAACTTATGAGCTGGAAAAGACCCCATTTCTCCCACTCCCACAGCCATTATTATGCAGGCGGACGATATAGGCTATTGAGGGCAAGATGGAGGAGTTTTGGGATGAAATAAGTAGTTCCCTAGCGGTAGGACCACCTTGTCAAGTGTGTCTGTTTGATAGAGAAATTCTCCTGAAGATGAAAACCAACAAGGACAACTTCATTCAAACAGTTTACATGTTATATCCCTCGTCATATCATTGAACTTTTGGAGGCTTATAATGGACCTAGAATAACCCAAATAAGGAGGTGCTTGGGCCAGTGGGATGCATGTGTATGTGTAGCGAGTCGGGTTTCGGACTCGGTTCATTACAAGAGATAAACTGTTGGATTTTGAGAGGGATAACCAAATGATGTTTCATTAAAGAGGAAAGAAAAACCAATAAAATGAAAACCAAGGCATACTACAATGAGAAGGGTAAGATTAGAATCTTATGCTTCTAGCATCAAGAAGAAAAAAACTGACCTATATAGACAGCAAACTCCTTATGAAACACTTTCCTTAGGGATTATCAAATTCATCATCCCAAGGTATGTTCAGATCAGCTAAAACCATGGTATCAACATCAATATTCCAATTCCAATAACTTGGCAAATCGATGAAACTATCTGTAGTACTTGTACCTTGCCATGGTTGAGAAACAATGGTACTAGTTCCACAACTTGGAAAGATGCTTGTGATGGTTGAATCTTCCCTAGTTTCCACCATATCGAGTTTTTTTCCGCTAACCTCATATCCATTCAATGATGACAAAAAAGAGGGAACTGAAGTTGGGATTGGGTCAAATGAGCTTAAACTTGATGATCCAAACCCTAGGCTCGGGTTTTGTGGACTTTCTAGTGTTGAACTCATAAAGCAACCATTAATGTCCCAATCATTTGTACCGTCTTGCATATCGATCGTAAAACTTTGTGGACCGGGACTGCTCCACTCATTGGCAGTTGGTTTTGTGACAAGCGTTTTGATGTTAGATGGACCTTTCTGGCACATAATGCTACTATTGGTGTTTGCGGTGGCATTAGGTCTTTTAAGGCGCTTGTTTTTCCGGCTACCACCCAACGGAACATTGCGAAGGGTTCCACCATTAGTCCAATGTCTCTTACAAGCTTTGCAGAAATGGCGAGGCTGCGTCTTGTTGTAATTGTTGTAGTAACAAAACTTTGTGTTTGTTGACTCGCATCTTGGACACTTGATGAGTTGATGTTGTTGTTGTAGTTGTCGTTTTGTTGAACGTGGCTTTGGCAACGTCTCAAGGTTGCCGGAGTTTTTGCTCCAACTGATCTCGTTATGATCACTAGAAACTTGTTTACTACTTAAACCCATCCTTGTAAATGCAGCAATAGGAATAAGTAAGAAGAAACAAAGAAGGTATGTAAATATGTTATGAAAGATATGGTAAGATGGAGTGTTCTAGTCTAGTATTTGGATCTTGATGCAAGGAGAGAGATCATGAACATGAAGAGAATGATGATAAAGTTCAAAGTCTTTTGCTTGAAATAAATAGTAGTGAAATGCAGAGGAAGGTGGTGAGAGGTGAGCATTCTCTCTCTCTCTCTCTCTCTCTCTCATATGGACCTACTACACGTCTTCGTGTCCAGGACACGCGTGTTTTTTTTTTTAATTTAAAAAAAAATTAAGAGCAAAATGGGAAAGGGACAAGCGTATGAGAGCAAAATGAGAAATTTGTCATTTAATAATGTTCATAATACTGTAGATAGTGGAGGTGTAATTTATACTATATAGATTTGTGGAAGCAATAATATAGCAAGTTGGGGAGAGGAAGATCTATGCTAACTGAGCATGTGTTGTGTGGTCCAAAAGAAGAAATAGATTGGTATTGGTGGAGTGTGCTAGTGGTTGTACACTTCTTAATTAGTACTCTTATATAGAATACACATGTCTCTGTGTATGTGTTTGGGTATTTATTTTTTTTATTTTTTTTTTTGATACCTTTCAGGTTTCGTTGGGTAAGTCTGAATCACCAGTCATCCCTCTCAGTGACGCAGGTAAATCAGCGGGATGTGCCCGAATGACACAGGGTTTGAGAATATGTCAACTAATATCACATACAATGTCCAACCCCAGAAGAAAGCAAATTCCTTCCACCAGTAATCGAACCCACGCTGCATGTCTCCAGAATCTTATGTCCCCCTCCTTTTACCACTCGGCTATGCCCCGGGGGACATGTTTGGGTATTTAGCTATATCATTATCGATCGATGTATATCAAGTTTTTATATTCTCCTGAGATTAATAAACATACTAAATTTCAGGTATGTCTGACATATTGCAATTTTTAGCATTTATAGTTTCAAGCAAAATTGCAAACTGAACGAATGGAACTCAATATCTTGTCAAAATCAAAGTTCTAATATAATATTAAATTATTGGGCAAATTGCATTTTAGTTACCTGAGTTTGTCAATATGTTTCAATTGGTTATCGAATTTGCATTTGTTACAAGTTAGTTATTGAGTTTGTCTTTTTGTTACAATCATGTGTAATTTTGGACGACCCGTTAAAAATCTAACGAATATTATAACATGTGTCTGCTCACGTGAGTTACTTATTATTAAGAGGCATTTTCATCTTTCCATGGAATGAGACTTGCACGGACTTTTCACGTGAAGTTATTCTCTTCTTCACTATAAACCCCAACTACCAAATTAATGGCAGTCATATTTCGAGTCAGTCACGATATCGAGCAGCTGGCATGCAGCTCTCTTAACCCAAAAATTAATCTCCCGAGAATCACTCAGTATATCACGGGCAAGTTTACACAAATCCCGCTTACAAAATCTCATATGCTCGTAAACAAGAAACGAAAGAATTCGAGCCTGAACTGCATTTGATAGTGTCTTCATTCACACAATCTTGTCCATTCATAGATAAAAATCTCAACTTTCAACCAACCATTTATCTTGAACTTGCAAGAAAACATACATAGGATAAAGAAACAAGCATTCCTATTATAGATGATTGTTAAACCTAATTCAACCCATAATATTTTTCATTTAAAATCAAATTCACATTTGACAAAGTACAGTCGAGGCCAAATTGAGTTTGAAAAGTAAGAAAATCTAACTAACAGAGAAGAGGCTACCTGATTGCGTTTGGAGTTTTGAGAGGTGAAGGAGACGAGGGGTCGACGAAGAGGATATCGGTGGGTTTCGTGAGAAGCGAGAGGAAGGAGCTTGTGGAGAGAGAGATAGCGGGGTTGAAATCAAATTCATAGTTTGTTTTTAATTACAAACATTATCGAAGAAGAAATAACTTTACGGGAAAAGCCCGTGCAAGTCTCATTACATTGAAAAAGACAAAAATATTTTTTAACTAACTCACGTGAGCGGTACATGCTATAATATTCGTTAGATTTTTAACGTTTCATCCAAAATTACATCTGATTGTAACAAAAAGACAAACTCAATAACCAACTTGTAACAAATACAAATTTGATAATCAATTGAAACATTTTTACAAACTCAAATAACTAAAATGCAATTTGACATAAATTATTTTCTTATCGAATTATTTAAACATGTCATGTCAGAGCGAAACTCAAAATAATATAATGAATATCAAGCTTTCTTACAAATGGATGTTTTTATGAGTCTCTAGAAACAAACATTGCTTCCAAAATCCAAATAGAAATTACTTGAGGCCTAAGGTGAAGAAGATGACAAGAATCCACGTGTAAATATACACACCATATATCGATTTGTTTGACAGTAAAGTATGATGTGAATGTTGTTCTTTCAACATTATGTTATGGGCATAAAGTTGATGTGGCCATTTTTGTCCACATAATTTAATGCAACTATCACTCTCTCTCTCTTAGAACCTGAAAAATAAAAAGGAAAAATTGACAAATTGTTCTCTCCTTTTCTTGATCATTCATGTGTGTACTGTAGAAAGATTGAAAGTATGGTCGGTTTGTCGTCTTCCTTTTATGAGGTAGCCTATCCTACTTCATGGATTAAGGCTTGTTTTTGTTGAAAAAAATATGTTGTGTGTAAAGAAAATTGTGTATTTTTTTTATATTAATTGTTTGTTATTTGATATAGATTATTGTGGGTGTATGTTTTACTCCATATGAATATTGAAATGGTATATTTAGATGTTCAATTTGAGATTGGATGAGAAAGATATAATAGCTCAAAGTTGGTGAATTTAAAGTATAAATTTTAAAATTTAGCACCACTATTGATGTCCCATGATTCCTAGATTAATGAGGAATTAATAGGGATCATTACCTTGGGATTAGGGGTTACAAAGTGTAAAATTAAATCACATGAATACAAGGTAATGACTCCCATATTAATACAAGGATTAATTGGGAAGTCATAACATGGTTGTTGAAGCTATAACTAGAGAAATTCACAACAAATGAAAACAATTTTTTTCATCAATTTTTTTTCTCCCCTTTGCAATTTGTTCATCTTCTTTCTTTGGCCTCCTAGAAATTTATTCATGGTGATTTTGTCCAAGCATAGTGAGATTCGCCGGAGATTCTAGTGTGCAAGAATGGTCCAGTCCGTCCGTTTTATCATGGGAGACGAACGTCCAAAACAACTTCAAGCACAACTCGGTGAGGGGGCGAATTTGTCTTAAGGAGAGTGTGTCACACACGACTCGGACAACATCAAGAAGATCATCAAACGAAATTTCTCCTACGGTTTCTTCTCGTTTAATTTTACGTTGTAATTTATTTTTCAATATATTGTAATTCTTTTCTTATTTTGTGCTTATTGTAAGATTTTGTCTGACAATATTAAGACAAATTTTCTATTTGAGAAAGAATTACAGATTTGAGGAATTCGGTGGAGCGGCGGCCACGAGAGAAAAGATAGAAAACGATGGATGAAACGGATGGAAGAAAATTCCAGCAAGTTTTTTGCAATGAACAGATGTGGTAAAATTGTGATTCCCGATTCGTTAACCGTTTGATCGAGCTCAAATTTAGTGAGCAAGTTCTAAACTTATATAACAACAATCTGGACGGTGGAAATCGAAATATTTTATCTGGAGATGAAGATAAAATTTTTGAAATAGAACAGTTCAGAAATTTTTTTTGAACATATAATGAACTAACGGAAGAACATCAAGGATGTTGAGACGATTGTGTAAAATAGTTGTGGGGAAGCCACTTCTAGTGTTTATACAATGGGTGATATATCTCTTATGGTTCATGAGATCATAGTGAGAAAAATCGAAAAGTTCGTAGGAACTAAATTAAGAAATTGAACGTTGAAAGATGTAGTCTTTAACGTTCTTATGGTTCACAAGAATCATAGTGAGAAAAATTGAATAGTTCGTTGGAACTATGTTGAGAAGATGAACGTTAAAATATATAGTCTTTAACGTTGCATTTTATCAATAATGTATTGACAAAGATGATGGGGCTTCTTGAAAGGAGTTGTTAAATCATATTATTGTCATTAGTGAAAAAGTCACAAAGATAAAAACAATAAAGTTTCTTGAAAGAAGTTGTTGAATTCTATTGTGAACATTGACAAATGTCACAAGAACTAAATCTATAGGGCTTCTTGGAAGAAGTTGTTAAAACCTATTGGGGGAATATGTGACTAATGTCATAAAGATAAAAACAATAAGACTTCTTGAAGGAAGTTGTTAAATCTCATTGTTGTTGATGATGACAAATAACACAAAATATTTAGAATGAGAACTTCTAAAAGAAATTGTGTATTTTGTAAATGAGAATGTGACTTTCTCTAATTTAGAGGTACTCCAAGATGAGACCTTTAAAGTTTTGAAATAATTAACCTTCAACTATAATTACATTAAGAAATTTAGAGGTTTATAAATATGAGTGGTTATAAGAAATAAATTGTGTTAACTTTCCTATTGAATTAGCAATTTATTCTTGAAGTTAATTCTCTAATTAAGTTTGAGAGTTATATTTATAACAACAAAGTTATAATTGTTGAAAATTAAAGCCAATGTTTGGTTTGTGTGGAGACAAATCTCTAATGGAATGTGGTTGTTCCAAGTATTCCGGATCACCATAGTGAGAAGAAGTTAGAAAATTTTGTTGGCCTCGACTTTAAGTGATGGCAACAAAAGATGTTCTACTTGACCACCTTGAACTTAGAGAGGTTTCTTATGGAAGATCCTACAAAGTTGGGTGAAAATGAGATGTATGTTCAAGCCGTGAGTGCGGTTGAAGCATGCGAATTTTCTTTATCGAAACTATATACTTAATGAATTGTCTGATTCATTATAAAACATATATAGTACCAAGAAAATTGCAAAATATTTGTGGGAGTCGTTGGACTATAAATATAAAATCGAGAATGCGGGTGCATTGAAAATCATCGTAATTCGCTTCCTTGATTTTAAATAGTGGACTTCATAAATAAAATAAAAAATCATATGAAAGAAGTGGGAATAGTCTTCCGTGAAAACCATGTCGAATGAATGGTGTTGAGTGAAATTCTCAAGTGATGACAATAATTGAGAATTCTCACTTGAAAATATTTAAAAATCACCTCAAACATAAATGAATGAAAATGAATATTGAGGTGTGTGCTATTCATCTTTGTGTTGGAAAAGAGAAGAGAACTTTGGAAAAAAAGTTGTCTAAAATTTCTTGTGGGGAAAGCAAATGTGATGATGACGTGCCCCGAACCGAGGTCCTACTTGGCCCCACGTTGGGACACACTCTGAAGACGTCTTTAAAAAAAAAACTTTCAAAATGTCCTTTCTAAAAAGTGTCAATTACAAAAACCTATTTAACGTAAAGAACTTTTATAAACATTTCAACTAAAGGTAAAATCAATTACTTCTACTCCAAAAACCAACTCACCCCACTTTCAAACCATTTACAATCCCTTTACAAACCACACACAAACTTCTTTACAAACCAAGGAATATAGTTTCAAAATGAAAAATATTTACAATTCTTAAAAAGTTGCAAAATAAGGACAACATGTCAAAGTCTCGGAATACTACCCCAAGGTTATACACTTACGTAATCTAACCTTACCAAATACCTTTCTCCAATTACAATCCCAACTAGGCGCCTCTCGGTGCTCAACGTGTTCTAGCCCCTGGCTCGGCTCTATCTAAGAAAGAAATAAAAGGACGGGGTGAGAAAAATCTCAGCAAGTTATTATATATGCAATAATATGATATGCACTCACATTAGGAAAGCATATAACAACAAATCATCATATATATCACATTCTTATCAACACAAAGAAAGATATATGTACATATAACACATAAGTGCAATAATGTAACACTTAGAAGGATACTGAGCCAAGGTTTCATCCTCAAAACGATATCACGATCCGAACAGCATCAGCAGCTGAAGAAGCGGTTCCGAAACCCAATCACAGTAACAACAAACGGGAACTATGACACAAAGTCATACTCAAATGTGCAAATAGACTACACCCTAAAAAGGGGAGCTAGCCCACTACCCAAATCATGGCCAATGGCTGGGCAACCTGGGACCCAATGTATGGATTATAACGAACTCGGCTCGGGTGCCATTATAATCACATAACACTGCCCAACAATCAAGTACCAGCTGGACTTTCAAATATAAGCACAGTAATCACTACTTGCTTAAACAACCAATGGATGATTCCAAAGTAGGGAACCATACCAATATAGCATATCAAAATGATAGCATCATGATAACAAGTATCAATCACAAGTAGCACTAAGGCTAAATCATCCTTTAACCAATTCAATTAAAATTAGGATTCCAAAGTAGGGAACCTTAATCAAACATATCATAAAGATGTCAAACAATTGTAAAAGGTGCAACACATAAGGTCTACACAATTATAATAACCATTCACGGATGTAACATCAATCATATAAGAATATTAAGCAAGTTAGGTTCAATGGAATCAATGCTTTCAACCTACTTTAACCAACCGTTAACCATCTTCCAATTATCACAATTGGTATGTAAAGACATCCTTTTGTTGTTCAAACGTTGTACTTTAATCATAGTGTTCAATTGGTTGAAATATATGTTATCTAATTGAATCTACAATGCTTTGAAAACAATTCAGCAAAATTGGTCAGGGTACGACTCGTGACCCTTTTACACCTAGCCTGTTACAGTCGTTCAACCCAAGGCACGACTGCTTGGCACGACTCATGCCAGAGGGCACGACTCGTGCCCTAGGCAAAATTCAGCACATCAGCTGAAACTTCAGCAACTTCACTTGAAACTTTACAATTCCAATTTTTCAACTTAAACAACACTACCAAAACTCCAACTTCAGTTCAACACAATCCAAAAGTACCTCAAGCTATTCCATTCAACCCAAAGCCATTTCCATTATTTCAAACTCAAAGTAAAATGACCAAACGTTTCCTTACAACAAACATACTTTCACAATTGTAACATTAACAACAAATGAACTAAAATTCCTTCCTTATCTCAATTTGAAATCATTCATACTTTTCTTGACTTCTTAATCCAACTTTATAATAACCATAATAATATCAATACTAAACATCCATAATTATATAGGTAATAGCTTTAAAACTCTAACGCTTGTACCGTTAGCCTACGTCGACGCTGACGTGGCTGTTCTTATTCTAGGTTTAGGAATCATTATATATACTCAATAATTTAGGATCACCATTATACCCTTTTCTAAAATAGGTCAAGCCAAATAACTTCATGATATTCATTATTAAACTTCAATTCATTCCTACTCAAGAAAATTGATCAATTACTATAAGAAATACTTATACTTCCACCTTAACAACAACACAATAACCAAACCTCAATTCAACTCATTTCAATACATTTCCAATTCAACCACAAATGTTTCAAAGTGCCCAAACAACATATATATATATATATATATACTCCCTCCGTCCCACTTCAATGGATACCAAAAAAAAGGGCACACATATTAAGGAAAGGTAAGAGAGAGAAAAAGTGGAGAGAGAATATTGTGAGTGTAAAAGTAAAATATGAGAGAGAATGAGTGGAAGGAATAGTTAGGAAAGAGAATGTTGTGAGTGAAAAAGTAAAATAGGAGAGAGAATGAGTGGGGTAAATAGTGAAGATTCCTTTCCATTTTGGATAAGTATCAATTGGTGTGGGTGTTGGTCCCAAAGGTGGCAACAAGGGTGAAAATACAGCTAGAGGGGGGGGTGAATAGCTGTTTAAAATTTTTCGCCCTCAAATAAAAACTAAACCTCTTGCTTACAAAATCCTCTTGCAGTTAATAATAGACTGCAAGTGATGATGTAAAATGCACAGCGGAATAATAGAGTGTAAAGCGGTTTTGAGAGGCGGTTTGTAAAATGCGGTTTTGGTGGTGCGGTTTTGTTGAGAGCAGTTTTACAAACACGTGTGTTTTGACTTTGTTAACTCCAAACACTATTTCACAATAATGGATAACTAAATAAAGATCAAACAGAGAAACAGAAAGATAATTAGTAAGCACAAGTAAATATAAATGCAGAAAGTAAGAACACAATATTTGGAGTGGTTCAATCGATAAACGATCTACGTCCACTACCAAGATGGTTAGTCTTGGATTTCTAAGAGAGATTTTATATTAAGTATTTGAGAGATTACAAAGTACAATAAAATCTTTTCTATGAAGAACAAATCCAAAACTATAACCAGTGTATCTCAAGTGTTTAATCTATGTGATTAGAACAAATGAGGTGTGTGTGTGAGGACAAGATCAAGGCTCTTTAAATCTGTGAGATGTAGAGCTCAATGATTCTTGAATGTGTTAAGGCTTGATTTCTGGGCTGGGGAATATTTCTTGAAGTATGAAGATGAAGATTCAAAGGGTTGAACAATTTCGGCGTAGCTTCGGCTTCAATGAACACAAAGACTTCTCAATTTTTCAAGCAATCTTCAAATGGTGAAGATTAGGGGTATTTATACCCAAGTATCAAGAAACTAGCCGTTGGATACAAATGCATTGTAAGGACGGTACTTGATGCAATCCTATTGGTCCACAAAGAACCACTTTTGTCCTTTGTGCAGTACTGCCGCAGATAAAGCCGATCAGGCTCCCTGCGCAAGCAATGAGGTTAGGACACTGTCACCTTTTCAAGATCCTTGCAGATCTTCTCTGACATTGAATCACGTGACAAGATTTGGTGGTTGACTTTTGATATTGCTGACGTGGATTCCAACGGATAAAAAGTGGTTTACTTCAAGTAGCCAATCATTGGATGCGGTTGGTGAGACGCGGTTAGGAACATGCGGTTTTGCTACACCAGGAGGTTGCTTGGATGCGGTTGCATATGAACTGCACAGGTGCGGTTCAAGGGCGGTTGCATGCGGTTGGTTCAAAAGGCAGATTCAAGGTAGAACTACACTTGCGGTTTACAAGTGCGGTTCATAGGGCGGTTTTGAATACTGCTGGAACTGCAACCTTGCTTCCAATGAATCTTGTGCCAGTCTTCAAGCCTAAGATTAACCTATTCTATAAAATGGACTTAGCTAAAAAATTGAAGTCTAAGCTTCATTACATAGGGTCCTAAATTCCTTAAAACAGACAGGAGGTTATGGTATCAATCAAATCTAATACAAAATAGGAGGGTTAAAACATGCATACCCAACAATCTCCCCCTATTTGATTGATGCCATTACCTACTATAACTAAAGCAATCATTGTACTTGGTAAAAACATGTCCATAAGAATTAACATGGTAATTCATGTCCCAAGTCAATGCACACACTTAGCTTAAGCTATAGATTTCTATACTTTCTAAAAGATAAAAACTTACAATATGGAAAGTTATAGAAATGCATTCAGTGCACTTAAAAATTGTGAGTTTAAGTTCAAAGTGCGGTTTAAACTGAATGTTTAAACATCAATTCAAAATAGTGATTTTAAGTTGGAAAATATTTGAATGAGGTTATCAACCATAAGAGGTTTCATTGTTCTACAAACAAGCGGTTTGTATGAACAAGGTTTTGGAACCAATGATGCATTTTTCATTACTACCAATGCGGTTACACTTACAATGGTAGAGAAGCAAAATACAAAGGTTTCAAAAACAAAAGAAAGTTGGACAAAAAATACATGGAGTGCGGTCCAACAAAAACAAAAAGAGTTCAGCAAAAAGAAGATAAAGGAATTACAAAAGAGAAGTCCTAATGCTGACGCGGTCGGTGCTGATGCGGTTGATGTTGATGGCGTGCTTGCTCTCTTGGTTGATTGACTTCTTGCTGGGGCAATTGCGGTTCTGAAGGTCTGAAGGCTGAGCTTTCACCTCTGATATTTCTTCTGAGGGCTCTGAGGTCTTCAACCTGTCTGGCAAGGGTAGTCTCAACAGATTTAAGTGCGGTTACAGATTCAGCAGCAGCGGTTCCAACAGCATCAACAGATCTAGAGTTAGCATCAACACTCTCCTTGATCTGAGTAGTGAATCCTTCAATGCAGGCCTTCAAAGAATTGTAGAAGGTGAAGATCTCATTCTGGATGGCCACCGTTTGAGTAGATAGAGCATCTCTCAAAGGTTCTAGGTCAACAGTTACATCCAGATTTGACTTCAATTCTTTGATGGAGTTGTCAATTTTAAGGTTGAAGCCTGCTTTGAGGTTCTCAAACCTGAAGGAAATGTCACCATCAAAAGTGGTTACCTGCTCTTTGATACTGTCTCCCACTATGTTGAGGTCAACATTGATTCTATCTTTTAGGGAGTCCAGTTCAGTGAAAATTTTGAGCTGCAGGTTATCCAACGCGGTTTGGATAGGGGCGGCTGAGGTGGATGCTTGCTGCGGTTGAGGATGGGAATCTTCAAGGGTTTTCATGAAAGACACCAGAGCAGCATTGGTTGAAGAAACAAACTCATCAGATAGCTTGGAGAGCATCTCTTGGAGTTGAGTCTTAGAAACCGCATCACCCATAGCTTTGAGCACTCCTCTTGCTAAATCTTCTTTAAACGCTTGAAAGCACTCAGTAGCTGCGGTTTTGACAGCTTCTGTGGAAACTCTCTCCCCCTTAATGGCATCAATCATTTGGGCTTTCATGATTGCCAGTTCAGTGGCTTGAGAGTCCACTTTGGAAAGAAGGATGCGGTTGGAGGCTTCAAGGTTGGCATTGGATGCGGTTAAGGCCATGTTAGATTCAGTTAACTTAAGCATGTGGCCTTGGTTTACAACCAACTGTGATTGAATCAGTTGGAGGGTGGAAAGAATTTGAAGGTAGTCAGAAGGGGCGGTTTGAAGGGTTGGAATTTGGGTAATTGAGGGAGGAGGTTGAGATTGAGTTGGAGGGGCGGTTTGAGGTAAAGGGTTTAGGAGGGTTTGAAATATACGGTGTGGGGATAGTAAAGGGTGAAGCGGTTGATGGAGGAATAGGTAGTGTTTGGGGTAAAGTTGTAGGTGCGGTTGAGAAGGTAGGAATTGGTGTGGTTTGAGTAGGTGCGTTCGAAGGAGGAGGTGGAATATTTGTGGTTGGAATTCCAGAAGTGATAGGGTTAGAATCAGAGGAGGAACTTGTATGGCCTGTATGGACAGAAATAGGAGGGGTTCTTTGTTTGGATGGTGAGGTTTGAGGAGGTGGAGTAGGAAGGCGGTCAGGAGTAGGGGATTTTTGAGGTGGGGAATTTTCAGGAGGAGGAGGAATATTGACGCGGTTTGGGGATGGTGTTTTCTCGCGGTTAAGGTTTGAAATGGAGATGGCTGGGTTATGATGAGAATAAGGATTTGAGTGAACGCGGTTTGAAGGTTGAGGGGAATTTGATTGGTTGGAATGTTGAGGTGAGGGAGTTGGTGATTCGGATTGATAGGAGGAAGAATGAGATTTAGAAGGGGATTTGGATGGTGTATGGGAAGTGGAATGGGAAGAAGAGTTAGATGAAGATGGAGAAGGTGAAGGCTGATTGCGAACTCGTTGAAGAAACCGCTTGGGGCCTTTGGTTGGGGTCTTTTTCCCGAGCAATCCGCTTAACCCTTTTTGGTTTCTCCCCCTGAGCGGTTGCAGCTCTTTGCGTTTGAGGAGGAGAGAGCGGTTTAGGTGATAGAGTTTTGGCTGGTGAGGAATGATGGGAGCGGTTTGGAGAGTGAGGTGGTGTTGGAATAAGTGTTTGGGTTTGGGGCGGTTTTGAAGGAGGCGGTTGGGGAATTGGATCCTTGGACTTTCCTTTGTTAGCTTCCCTCTCAGCCCTTTCTCTTTCCAATCTCTCAAACTCAGCTTTGTAAAAGATTGTCAGCTCCTCATCAGTCATTTTGGCCAGATCAATCTGAGTCTGCTTGGCCTTCTTAGCCCTGGCCACCAGTGGAGGAATAGTGTTATCTTCTTCCTCTTCTTCATCCTCATCAATGAGGGTCATCTTTTCTTTCTTTTTCTCTTTCCTTGGCTTTTTCTGGCTTGGGCCTGCATCAGCTGAGCCACGCGGTTTAGTGGGCGCGGTTGAGGCTGATTTAGGGAGCGGTTTGGAAGGACTTTTTCTTTTCCTTGAGGCTTTCTTCATAGCCTTCCCAAGCGCGGTTGAAGCAGTGGCTGGATTCATATCTACAAACATCTCCTTATTTTGAGAAGTATCAACATCATAAATGGCTTTATAATCAATATTGCCAAAGGATCTTCGAAGGAGTGCATAGCTTTTAGGCCAAAGGATTCTTCATCACCCCAATCAACACAAGATTCGGGGTTGGCAATCCTAAGCTCCTCCAAATGCCGAAAGTTTGCAAATATTGCGGTTAGCATTCTTCCAAAAGGTCTCCATCTCGATCTTCTCATTCTTGACCTTTCACGATACGAATCAATGTCGCCGGCTAGTTCTCTCATCGAATTTTGGGCCAATGGAGCTTCATCTCGTTGTAGATGGCACAGCAAGATTGCCATTGAGAAGAGGTGAAGTTGTTGTGGTTTCTGTTTTGCCACACATACGTACTTCCCTACGAGATAGCACAGGTGGCTCATAATTTCACCAAAATCTCTCCTCGCGTAGTTTTGTAAAGTCTAGAGAGAGAGGACACCTTCCTGTTAGAGTTGAACAGGTAGCATCTTGAACCTCTTGAGAAACTTCAACAGGCACCAGATACTTGAAAACCGAAGGTGTTTCGATGTCCATATAGTCTATGGAGACTACGAGTCCTTCAACAATTCCCACCAAACTTGGAATCGTGGATCCATCGCAAGCTCCGTCTCTCCCTTCTCATCGGTTTCAAAGAACTGGTCAATGAAGACAGGAATGGTATATTTCTGCTTCTTGTTGAATAGGGGAAGGATTCCAAACTTGCATCTTTTCATCATCTCCCTTCCCAGAGCATCGACCGCATCTCAGTTCATTTATTTCCCAACCTGGTAGGAAATACTTGATATTCTACAAAGAAAACATACAAGTTAGAATTTTTAAGAAAAATCACAGTTCACAAGCGGTTGGTGCACACATGCGGTTGGCAATAGTGCGGTTTTGGAAATGAAAAGTTCCAACCACAATGAAACTGTAAAGACAGGAAGGAAACAAATAAGAAAAATACAAAAGTAAATACTTAGTACGTGGCATTGTAATCCAAAATTATCCCACACTGCAAGCAACAGATAGGGAAAGTTATGGTGTCCAGCCTATATACTTAGCAGACTTAAGTAATTTCCTAGCATGCGGTTTGAAAATATATATGCGGTTTTCAAGATGCGGTTTTTAATAGGAAATGTGCGGTTCAGAGATGCGGTTTTGAAACAAGAATTAAGCAATTATAAGTGCGGTTTCAAAACATATGTCATGCGGTTTTAAGGCATGCGGTTCAAACATGCAAATCAACAATTAAAATTTTCAGAAATTTTCTAAGTATGGAAAACAAGATTTGAAACTTAGGTCAATCCAAAACATAAGGAAAATCTGAAAATGAAGATGAACAGTCATATGAATGCATGAAGAACACGAAGAACACCAAGAACAAGGATTTTGAAAAATGCTAACCAAAATGAACAAATAACATGTCAAAGTGATCACATTGAGCAGTAGATTAATAATATAACAATAAAAACATCTACTTTGCTCAAAATCACCCAGAAAATGGAAAAAGCAAAAAAATGGGTTTCGAACCTAAGAAACTTTAAAATTCAAAATTAGTGTTCAAGATGTTGATTGATCATAAAACAAAGTTTAGAAACTTAATCTATGCATGATTCCGAACAAAACCTAACAAATATCAAGCAAAATGATCAAGATTTGAAGCAAATATGAACAAAAGTCAGTTATGGGTGTTCGAAGCTTCATGGTGTTCATCAATGGCAGAAACAGTTCAATAGCATGTATGATTTGCAGAAGATTAAAGAGAGTTTGAGTTCAAGAAGTCATACCATGTCATCAATGGGTTGTTTGGGAGCCATTGAAGAAGAAAAACTTAAAGTTTATGAAGTTTTTGAAGAATGAGTTTGGTGAACTCTGACAGATATTACGATGACAGAGAGAGAAGACAGTAAAAGTTTGAAAAGGTGTATTGTGTCTTCTATATATAGAAAAGGATTAGGGTTTGGCAGTTGAAAGGACACATTGGTTCACCAACTCAGTGAATCATTTCAAATATATCACCCTTTCAGCTTCTCACATCAACCAATGACGGCTGACATGAAGTCCTTAAATGCTCATGTCCCCTTAGCATTAAATGCTCTAAAATTTTGAATTTTTGAGGGAAAACATTTGCAAAAATATCCTTTTGTCAAAAATAAGGACTAAAAATTAATAAAGGAATTTGAACAGCTTTTTTTTTTTTTTTTTTTTTAAATAAGGATGAGCAATAAAAATAGTCAGAGTTTACTTCTTGTTGAGACACGGTTTTGATCCAAGCAGTCAGACTGCATGAGCGGTTTGAAACTTGCGGTTGCATGCAGGCGGTTGGATAAGCTTGCGGTTTTGGCACAGGCGGTTCAACAGAAGCGGTTTTGATTCCAAAAAGGAATTTCAACCTAGACTCAACAAACAAGTTAGCAAATAAAAAGTATGGAATTTATTTAAGTTCAAGCATACCCATTTCTCCTCTGAGAAAAGAAAATCTCTTGGAGTCAAGAGCCTTTGTGAGGATATCGGCAATCCGGTTGTCTCGTCCCCACGTACTCTAAATGGATATTCCTCTTCTCCACATGGTCTTTGAGGAAATGATACTTGATATCAATATGCTTGGTCTTGGAATGCATGACAGGGTTGTTGGAGACTGAAATAGTTGAAGTATTGTCACACATGATCGGGCAATTTCCTTCTTCAATTCCATAGTCCACCAATTGCTGCTTCATCCAAAGGATTTGACAGCAACAACTACCAGCAGCAATATACTCAGCCTCTGTGGTTGACACTGAAACTGAAGCTTGCTTCTTGCTGGCCCAAGCAACTAGTCTATTTCCGAGGAAATGACAAGTACCACTAGTGCTTTTCCTGTCAATAGTACAAGCTGCATAATCTGCATCTGAATAACCTACAAGATCGAAGTTCGAATCTTTGGAATACCAAAATCCAAGGTTAGTGGTTCCAGATTATACGCTTGACTGCAATAAGATGTGCTTCTCTAGGATCTGCTTGGTAGCGAGCACATACACAGACACTAAACATAATATCTGGCCTACTAGCAGTTAAATAAAGTAATGAGCCGATCATACCTCGATATAAAGTTTGATCAACTTTCTTACCTTTGAGATCCTTATCTAGCTTATTGTTGGTGGCCATAGGAGTATCATATGCTTTAGCATTTTCTAATCCAAACTTCTTTATCAACTCCTTGGTGTACTTGGCTTGGCTGATGAAAATACCTTCTTCGCATTGCTTGATTTGAAGCCCGAGGAAGAATGTTAATTCTCCCATCATGCTCATTTCAAACTTGCTTTTCATTAGCTTTTCGAAACGCTTGCAAAGTAACTCATTAGTAGAACCAAAAATAATATCATCAACATAAATTTGAACAAGTAAAGTATGCTCATTATATTTGGCAATAAAAAGAGTTGTATCAATTTTACCACGTTTAAATCCTTTTTCTAGTAAAAATTTAGAAAGAGTCTCATACCATGCCCTTGGAGCTTGCTTAAGTCCATACAAAGCTTTTTGGAGTTTGTAGACATGATTGGGAAATTTGGTGTCTTCAAATCCAGGCGGTTGGGCAACAAAAACGGTCTCTTGCAGTTCGCCGTTGAGGAAAGCACTCTTCACGTCCATTTGATATAACTTGAAACGCTTAAAAGAGGCGTAGGCTAAGAAAATCCTAATAGCTTCCAATCTTGCAACTGGAGCAAAGGTTTCATCATAATCGATTCCTTCTTCTTGCCTATATCCTTGTGCAACCAACCTTGCTTTATTCCTAGTGATGCTTCCATTCTCATCCATCTTATTCCTAAATACCCACTTGGTTCCTATCACTCCTTGATCCTGAGGTCTAGGCACCAAAGTCCAGACCTTGCATCTTTCAAACCTCGGTTGAGTTCTTCTTGCATAGCAACAACCCAACTGGAATCTTGGAGTGCTTCATCAATCTTCTTAGGTTGACTTGAGATAAAAATGAAGTATGCTCGTCATAGTTCGATCTCCTTGTTTGAACAGGAAACAGATCACCAATCACATTAGTGAGGGTGGCTGGCCGACTTCACGAACCTCCGGGGTAAGTGCAGGTTGGGCGAGGTTTCTTGAAGATCTTCAATTGGAACATCGTTAGATCCTTGGCGAAGTCATGGAAGGTAAGTTGACGAAGAGGTTCTATAAGGCTGGATAGGGGAATTCTCAACTTCATCTTCCCTTGCGGTTGCATCCTGGAGAGGGTTCTTCAGTGCGGTTTCAAATTGCGGTTTTGGGAATTTCGGTTGAGGGTGCTGGATTTTGCGGTTGAGGTTCGGGTGCGGTTCCGGCTAACATTCCAGTGATCTGAGGGAACAGGCTTTGGTTTGACCACGTATTTCACAGGAACGCTATTCTTGCTTTTGAAGGCGGAGGAGCGGTCGAAGAAGAGACGCGGTCGGACCTAGAGTTAGCGAACCGCCTTTTCCACCGAAGTGGTTGGAGCGAGGATTCTACCAATTCCATAAGCCATTTCCTCTTCAGTGCTTACACAATTCTTAGGTTTCAACACGTAATTCTTCCCATATTGCTTTCCTTTAGGGTAGACATAGTTTACTTGTCTTGCTTTACCCTTACCCTTAGCAAGCTTCTCCTTGGGAATTTCTTTAGTTAGTTACGGGAAATTCCTCATCCTTTTCACTCGAGGATGCACACTTCTCTTCTTCCTCGAGATCCAAACCACTAGACCATCCTTAGTTCCGGGAGGAAATTGGAAGTCCAAGATTTTATCCTTGGTGGATTGAGACTTGAGCCACGAATCAATAATCTTTTGGCGATCTTCGATTTGGGTTACCAAGTCATCATTCTGAGTTGAAGTGCGGCAACCTTAGTTTCAAGGATGCGGTTTTGATCGGCAAGAGAAGTCATCTGTTTGATTTGGTCCTTAAGATTAGAAATTTCAGACCTCATCACGGTTTTCTCCGTCTTGTACTGATTAAGTTCATCATGAGCTAAGCTTAAGGCTTTCTTAAGATTTGAGAATTGATGGATCACCATTCGGCTTCCTTGAACATCTTTTCATGTTCCATGGGAGAAACCTCTTCCACCACCTTTTTCAAAATTTTCTTTGGAATAGCTTTTGAAGGTGGAGCGGTTTTAGATGAGAAAATGGGACGTGAATACGAACAATTTCCTATCTTAACGCTAGGAGTAAGTTTAATATCATCATCCAATTTATAATTTGGAAGTTTTGCAAAAACCTCCTTTTCTTCCATATCGAGCAACTCAAATGATTCGAATCTGAGTCATCGAAGCTACGCAATTAAGCGAGAGGTTAACCTCTTCGGTTTCACCGTCACTTCCATCCTCGAGAATCTGTTTCAATCCAAGTTTCTAATTCCTTGGAATTCTCTTCCTCCTCGGCAACCATTCCCTTACGATGAGAAAATTTCGAAGGAAAAGTTTTCTTTTTCATGTATTCATATTTAGGCCGTGGACACTCGGATGCAAAGTGGCCGGGTTTTCTACGGTTGTAGCAAACCAAGTTACTCTTCTTCTTTGTATCTGCGGCCCTAGAAAATGTTGCGGGAGGTTTGCCTTTTGAAAATGATTTTGTGAGAGGTTTTGAAGATTTTCTAAATTTTTGGAATCTTTTCACAAACATGGCAAAATCATCATCATCCATCTCGATGAGTGATGAGGTTGATATGGAAAGATCGGTGGTTTGATTGGATGTGGATGGTTTCTCTTCATGTTCCACTGAGACATAGAAAGCGATTTGGTTTTCCCTTCTATCTCTTGATATGATTTAATTTAAGTTCATAAACTCTAAGATTGGCATACAAGTTACTTAACGACCAAGTACCCAATACTTTGGAGTCTTCTAGAGAGGTAGCCTTATTTACCCATCTAGAACCTAAAGCGAGATAGGAAAGTCATATTGATTTCCTTATCGGTTAAAGTTTTACCAAGAGATCTACAAGCATTAACTACCTCAACATAGCGATCGTAGGTTTGACGCAAGGTTTCGTTGGGTTTTCTGTTGAAGTTGTTGTAGGATCTTTCAACAGTGTATAATTTGTTTTCCTTGCACTCTTCGTCACCTTCGAGGTAGCTCTCTATGGCATCCCACATACGCTGCGGTTTTGAGGTACATTACTTTCTGTAGAGTTGATACGGGAGGGTCCCGTAAATGATGAACCTCGCCTTCTTGTCCAAGGCAACTAATCTCTTCTCTTCATCCGACCACTCATCTTTTGGCTTTTTGACCTCTGGAGTTTCAGCATTGGTGGTTGCATCAGTGTTAGCCTTCATTGGAATTAGAGGGCCATTGATCACGCACTCCACCAGCATTTCATCTATAGTTTCCAAATGAATAAGCATTCGGCACTTCCAGATGTCAAAGTGGTCTTCGTCCAACATTGGAATGTGTGAATAGTTAACAGTAGTCATTGTCTTTGAGGTTGCCATATCAAATCGGCACACAAGCTGTTAAGCTTGAAAAACTGTGGTTTTAAAATGTGTTTGCTTTGATACCACTTGTTGGTCCCAAAGGTGGCAACAAGGGTGAAAATACAGCTAGAGGGGGGGTGAATAGCTGTTTAAAATTTTTCGCCCTCAAATAAAAACTAAACCTCTTGCTTACAAAATCCTCTTGCAGTTAATAATAGACTGCAAGTGATGATGTAAAATGCACAGCGGAATAATAGAGTGTAAAGCGGTTTTGAGAGGCGGTTTGTAAAATGCGGTTTTGGTGGTGCGGTTTTGTTGAGAGCAGTTTTACAAACACGTGTGTTTTGAATTTGTTAACTCCAAACACTATTTCAAAATAATGGATAACTAAATAAAGATCAAACAGAGAAACAGAAAGATAATTAGTAAGCACAAGTAAATATAAATGCAGAAAGTAAGAACACAATATTTGGAGTGGTTCAATCGATAAACGATCTACGTCCACTACCAAGATGGTTAGTCTTGGATTTCTAAGAGAGATTTTATATTAAGTATTTGAGAGATTACAAAGTACAATAAAATCTTTTCTATGAAGAACAAATCCAAAACTATAACCAGTGTATCTCAAGTGTTTAATCTATGTGATTAGAACAAATGAGGTGTGTGTGTGAGGACAAGATCAAGGCTCTTTAAATCTGTGAGATGTAGAGCTCAATGATTCTTGAATGTGTTAAAGCTTGATTTAAGGGTGGGGAATATTTCTTGAAGTATGAAGATGAAGATTCAAAGGGTTGAACAATTTACTGGCGAGCTTCAGCTTCAATGAACACAGCACTTCTCAATTTTTCAAGCAATCTTCAAATGGTGAAGATTAGGGGTATTTATACCCAAGTATCAATAAACTAGCCGTTGGATACAGCTATTGTAAGGACAGTACTTGATGCAATCCTATTGGTCCACAGCAACCACTTTTGTCCTTTGAGTGCAGTGCTGCGAGATAAAGGCGATCGGGCTCATTTGCAAGCAATGAGGTTAGGACACCTGTCACCTTTTCAAGATCCTTGCAGATCTTCTCTGACATTGAATCACGTGACAAGATTTGGTGGTTGACTTTTGATATTGCTGACGTGGATTCCAACGGATAAAAAGTGGTTTACTTCAAGTAGCCAATCATTGGATGCGGTTGGTGAGACGCGGTTAGGAACATGCGGTTTTGCTACACCAGGAGGTTGCTTGGATGCGGTTGCATATGAACTGCACAGGTGCGGTTCAAGGCGGTTGCATGCGGTTGGTTGAAAGGCAGATTCAAGGTAGAACTACACTTGCGGTTTACAAGTGCGGTTCGTAGGGGCGATTTTGAATACTGCTGGGCTACTGACCTTGCTTCCAATGAATCTTGTGCCAGTCTTCAAGCCTAAGATTAACCTATTCTATAAAATGGACTTAGCTAAAAAATTGAAGTCTAAGCTTCATTACATAGGGTCCTAAAGTCCTTAAAACAGACAGGAGGTTATGGTATCAATCAAATCTAATACAAAATAGGAGGGTTAAAACATGCATACCCAACAGTGGGACGGACCAAAAAGGAAATAAGTATCAATTGAAGTGGGACGGAGGGAGTATATATACTCCCTCCGTCCCAGTTCATTAGATACCAAAATTTAGGGCACGCGGATTAAGAAAATGTAAGAGAGAGAAAAAGTGGAGAGAGAATGTTGTGAGTGTAAAAGTAAAATAGGAGAGAGAATGAGTGGGAGGAATAGTTAGGAGAGAGAATGTTGTGAGTGAAAAAGTAAAATAGGAGAGAAAATGAGTGGGGTAAATAGTGAAAATTCCTTTCCATTTTGGGTAAGTATCAATTGATGTGGGACGGACCAAAAAGGAAATAAGTATCAATTGAACTGGGACGGAGGGAGTATATATATATATATATATATATATATATATATATATATATATATATATATATATATATATATATATATATATATATATATATATATATTGGAGACTCAAATGAGAACCAAAATAAAATGAGAACCATGGGAACCATTATCAGTCATTGGATTAGATTTGAATGGAAGGCAAAGATTAGATTGGGGTTATAAGTGACGCGGTGGCAATTTTGAAATATTGCCAAATCGTTAGGGTAATTATGTATTTCGTCTTCCATAACCAAATAAAGAAAAAATTAAAAAGAAAATAGTCCAAATTCATACCACCCACGTTAATACCTTTCTTCCTTAACCAGTCTTCCCCTTTACCACCATCCCCTCCATCCAACTGACTTCAACCTTTCTTCTGCAACTCCAATCAAACCCCCACAATTTGAATTGAAACTTACATCCAAAACAAACAAAATGGGTAGGCTTCAATTTCTAGACAAATTCCATGTATGGCCAGCTCCAACCCACCATAATTCTCTGATCATCCAATCGAAGTTATAGCTCAAGAAATCAACAAACAACTCCGACTGAACACCCATGTTGGTCAGATCCAATCATTCCTCCTTCAAATTCAAAACGGCACCAACAATGGCGGTGGTAATAATGGTGGCAGAGAGAAATTTCCAGATTTGAAGGAGGCGACAATGATGGTACCAGAGGGAGAGACGGGAATTCGATTTTCTAGAATTCATTTTCTTTGGTCAGAGATTCTGAAATTGGTATAGTGATTATAGTAGAGATGGGTTTGATATGGTTTGCAAAAATGGGTTAGGAAGTTGGGGAAGGAGGTACGGGTAGGGGTGCACTAGTGAGGGTGTTTGGAGGTGGGTTGGGGTTGATGAGAAATAGAAGCAATAACTAATGTAAGCAAGTGCATTTTTCAGCAATAACTTGTATACAATGGCTAAATAGCTATTGTAAACAAGTGCATTTTTCAGCAATAACTTGTATATAGTAGCTAAATAGTTACTGTAAACAAGTGCATTTTTTGTGGCTAAATAACTTATATTTGTAGTTTAAGTTAATGGAATCACATAAGAAAGCAACCCATTTTGGAGGATTATAAAAAAATCTGGATCTGTCTTTTTGTGGGTGGCTCACCTATATAGTTTATTTTCTTAATTTTATAGGTTGTTGTCAGTTTATAGAGGCCATGCTTGGATTTATTTTACTATAAAAATCCTTACTCTTGGAAATACCCATGCAATTCTACTATATATTATGGCCAGATTAACTTGATTTGTTATTTCGGTCATCCTATAAGTTTAGCTATTTGTACACTCTAATTGAACGTCCACCAACCAAAATGGCAAATTCAGCTCCCATAACTGTTTCAGTAGTTATTCTTTTACTTCTCTTTGTACATTTGAGCAGTACCGGAGCAATAAGTTATCGAGGGGTTAACACAATGCAGAAAAGGATCAATAGTAAGCAATAACTAATGTAAATAAGTGCATTTTTCAGCAATAACTTGTATACAGTGGCTAAATAGCTAATATAAACAAGTGCATTGTT
The DNA here is from genome assembly GCA_022495995.1 of Adenophora triphylla var. japonica. Lineage (NCBI taxonomy): Eukaryota > Viridiplantae > Streptophyta > Magnoliopsida > Asterales > Campanulaceae > Adenophora > Adenophora triphylla. The sequence goes on from JAFEMH010002902.1 coordinate 259,725, forward strand.
CAACAATACACTTCAATACACTGGCTAAATAAATTTCTGTATCTGAGTGCATTGTTCAACAATCAACATCTATACACTGGCTAAATAGCTACTGTAAACAATTGCATTGTTCAACAATCAACATCTATACACTGGCTAAGTACTTACTGTATAGACACTTGTCCAATATTTTTTTTTCAAAATTCTATCTTCAGGGATGTAGTTTGATTCGTCTCGTCGAGACAAAAAAATCAGTGTTCTCGGATTATTTTTTCGATTTACGGTTAATGAGATATTTAATTTTGAAATTTTGAAAAAATTTGGGTGATGACGTGGCAAATTCTGGAACACACATGATATTTTGCCCTTCCCTTTGTCTGTCTACCTAATTACAAGAATGCCATCGAATTTTTAAACTAAAAAAGGTAATCTAAACCCTTGATTTGTGTCTAATCCAATGGTTATCCTTGGTTCTCATGGCTCTCATGTAATTGGGTTCTCACGCGGAAGATATATATATATATATATATATATATATATATATATATATATATATATATATATATATATATATATATATATATATATATATATATATATAGTGCTTATTATAATGAGAACTAAATTTTGTGAACCATAAGAACCATTTTCTTTGGATTAAAGCAAAATCAATGCTTCAGATTAAATGTAGGTTTTGGGCAACCGGTGGCATTTTGAAATTATTGAAAACGAAAGGGCAAAATAGTAAAATCTTTTTACGAACATATAAATATCATTCTTCTCAACCGTTGCACACACAAACACCACAAAACACACACTCAATTTCTTCCTTCTCCCGTATACGACGACGTGAAAACCCTAGATTTCTCCGCCGAAATTTCCTTCTACGACGACGGTTAACAAGATTATTTCTCTCTCCGTCTACACAATCTCTCAATTTCCGGCGAAAACCAATCAATTTCCGACCGCCATTTCTAGAAATATCATCTTCAATGGCATCCTCAAACAATGAAAACACAATTGACGGAGCTCAATGTACAGGGTTAGTGTACTTCCTTATATTATCTTCTTCAATGCCCATTTCTTTGTGCTTCTCAAAGTGCTTGTAATTGGTAGAAGTAGTTCCAAAATATTAATAAGACATGTGTTTTCTCAAAGTACCTAGCCCCTCTCTTCTAGCACATTAACAAGAAAAGCTTCCTTCGTCACTAGATAACCTAGCTAGTGTACCCAATAGAATAATGCACACCAGATATTTTTGAATTGTGCACACTAGCTATTGTAACTAGTGTACACTAAGAAAAATAGCTATTGTACACTAGATAACTAGCTAGTGTACACTATGTTACAACAATAGTGTACACAAGGGCTTGGCCCAATATTTTGTCTCGCCTAAGGCATTTGGCAATCTTGATACACATAGCTAGTGTACACTAAGTTCTGATAGCTATTAAATTGTCATATATTTGTACCTAATTTGTGTGAATGACTATTTTGTTTCCTTTTGATCTTATACATAGCTAGTGTTCACTAAGACAACACAGCTACTGTTCACTAAGACAATTAGCTAGTTTACATAATTTGGTTCTCATTTTATTTTCAACTCTTTTGTGTTTTATATTAACTTTCATCGAAACACAAGCGTAAGAAATGGGAACAACAAAAGAAAGAGTGTTGAATCGGTGGTAAATTTAGAAAGATCAATCGTTCCATCAAGAACACCGATAAGAATAGGTAACTCCTTTGGTTGAATTGCATAAATTGGCTGCCACCCTAATGTATGTTTTATAATAGCTCTAAACACTAGCTATTTAGCTAGTGTAGCTAGTGTACCTGTTGTTATAATGACTCCTACTAACTCTTATTTGTGTTTAATCAGGAGAATGTTTGATAGAATCAATGCCAGAAGATGCTACGTTAAGACAACTGAAGAAGAAAATTCACTCAGCCATCAAAAATCTGAAAGCTTCAAAGAAGAAAGCTGGTGTCAAACGAAAGAAAAGTGACCATACTGCAAAAAATCTCCAACCTGAGGTATTAACCATAGAGTACATTTACACTCATTATTTTTTATATCCACTTTATCTAATGTACTCAGCAAGGTGAACACAAGGTATTGGCCAAGGCCTTGTCCTGCTGCCTAAGCCATTTGGCTAGTGTGCACTAGCTACTTTATCTAATGTACACAGTTATTATTTAATGGCTGTTAGATGTTGATTTCTATTGTACCCCTTTATATAATGAAATGTTTAATGAATTAGTAACTTAGTGTACACTAGCTACTTTATCTAATGTACACTAGCTATTTTATTTAATGTACACAGTTATTATTTTATCTAATGTACCCCTTTATTTAATGAAATGTTTAATGAATTAGTAACTTAGTGTACACTAGCTACTATATCTAATGTACAATAGCAAATTTATAAAATAAAATAGGACAGATTAACTTGGGTACACTAGCTACTTTGTCTAATTTACTCAGCAAGGTGAACACAAGGTATTGGCCAAGGCCTTGTCCTGCTGCCTAAGCCATTTGGCTAGTGTGCACTAGCTACTTTATCTAATGTACACAGATTATTATTTAATGGTCTGTTAGATGTTGATTTCTATTGTACCCCTTTATATAATGAAATGTTTAATGAATTAGTAACTTAGTGTACACTAGCTACTTTATCTAATGTACACTAGCTATTTTATTTAATGTACACAGTTATTATTTTATCTAATGTACCCCTTTATTTAATGAAATGTTTAATGAATTAGTAACTTAGTGTACCATTCAAGCTACTATATCTAATGTACAATAGCAAATTTATAAAATAAAATAGGACAGATTAACTTGGGTACACTAGCTACTTTGTCTAATTTACTCGGCAAGGTGAACACAAGGTATTGGCCAAGGCCTTGTCCTTTGCCTAAGCCATTTGGCTAGTGTGCGCTAGCTACTTTATCTAATGTACCTTGTTATTATTTAATGGTGTTAGATGTTGATTTCTATTGTACCCCTTTATATAATGAAATGTTTAATGAATTAGTAACTTAGTGTACACTAGCTATTTTATCTAATGTACACTAGCTATTTTATTTAATGTACACGAGTTATTATTTTCTCTAATGTACCCCTTTATTTAATGAAATGTTTAATGAATTAGTAACTTAGTGTACACTAGCTACTATATCTAATGTACAATAGCAAATTTATAAAATAAAATAGGACAGATTAACTTGGGTACACTAGCTACTTTGTCTAATTTACTCAGCAAGGTGAACACAAGGTATTGGCCAAGGCCTTGTCCTGCTGCCTAAGCCATTTGGCTAGTGTACACTAGCTACTTTATCTAATGTACACTGTTATTATTTAATGGCTGTTAGATGTTGATTTCTATTGTACCCCTTTATTTAATGAAATGTTTAATGAATTAGTAACTTAGTGTACACTAGCTACTTTATCTAATGTACACTAGCTATTTTATTTAATGTACACAGTTATTATTTTATCTAATGTACCCCTTTATTTAATGAAATGTTTAATGAATTAGTAACTTAGTGTACACTAGCTACTATATCTAATGTACAATAGCAAATTTATAAAATAAAATAGGACGAGTTAACTTGGATACACTAGCTACTTTGTCTAATTTACTCAAAGATGATGAACACAAGGTATTGGCCAAGGCCTTGTCCTGGCCGCCTAAGCCATTTTGGCTAGTGTACACTAGCTACTTTATCTAATGTACACTGTTATTATTTAATGACTGTTAGATGTTGATTTCTGTTGTACCCCTTTATTTAATGAAATGTTTAATGAATTAGTAACTTAGTGTACACTAGCTACTTTATCTAATGTACACTAGCTATTTTATTTAATGTACACAGTTATTATTTTATCTAATGTACCCCTTTATTTAATGAAATGTTTAATGAATTAGTAACTTAGTGTACACTAGCTACTATATCTAATGTACAATAGCAAATTTATAAAATAAAATAGGACAGATTAACTTGGGTACACTAGCTACTTTGTCTAATTTACTCGAAGATGATGAACACAAGGTATTGGCCAAGGCCTTGTCCCTGTTTGCCTAAGCCATTTGGCTAGTGTACACTAGCTACTTTATCTAATGTACACTTCGTTATTATTTAATGGTCATTAGATGTTGATTTCTATTGTACCCCTTTATTTAATGAAATGTTTAATGAATTAGTAACTTAGTGTACACTAGCTACTTTATCTAATGTACACTAGCTATTTTATTTAATGTACACGAGTTATTATTTTATCTAATGTACCCCTTTATTTAATGAAATGTTTAATGAATTAGTAACTTAGTGTACACTAGCTACTATATCTAATGTACAATAGCAAATTTATAAAATAAAATAGGACAGATTAACTTGGGTACACTAGCTACTTTGTCTAATTTACTCAGCATGATGAACACAAGGTATTGGCGAGGCCTTGTCTGTTGCCTAAGCCATTTGGCTAGTGTACACTAGCTACTTTATCTAATGTACACGTTATTATTTAATGGCCGTTAGATGTTGATTTCTATTGTACCCCTTTATTTAATGAAATGTTTAATGAATTAGTAACTTAGTGTACACTAGCTACTTTATCTAATGTACACTAGCTATTTTATTTAATGTACACACGCTATTATTTTATCTAATGTACCCCTTTATTTAATGAAATGTTTAATGAATTAGTAACTTAGTGTACACTAGCTACTATATCTAATGTACAATAGCAAATTTATAAAATAAAATAGGACAGTTAACTTGGGTACACTAGCTACTTTGTCTAATTTACTCAAAGCATGATGAACACAAGGTATTGGCGAGGCCTTGTCCTGGCTTTGCCTAAGCCATTTGGCTAGTGTACACTAGCTACTTTATCTAATGTACCTTTGTTATTATTTAATGACCTGTTAGATGTTGATTTCTATTGTACCCCTTTATTTAATGAAATGTTTAATGAATTAGTAACTTAGTGTACACTAGCTACTTTATCTAATGTACACTAGCTATTTTATTTAATGTACACAGTTATTATTTTATCTAATGTACCCCTTTATTTAATGAAATGTTTAATGAATTAGTAACTTAGTGTACACTAGCTACTATATCTAATGTACAATAGCAAATTTATAAAATAAAATAGGACATATTAACTTGGGTACACTAGCTACTTTGTCTAATTTACTCAAAGACTGATGAACACAAGGTATTGCCCAAGGCCTTGTCCCGTGGCTCTGCCATTTGGCTAGTGTACACTAGCTACTTTATCTAATGTACAATAAGAAATTTATAAATTGGCTAGTGTATACTAGATACTTTATCTAATGTACACTAGCTATTATTTAATGACTTTTAGATGTTGATTTCTATTGTACCCCTTTATTTAATGAAATGTTTAATGAATTAGTAACTTAGTGTACACTAGCTACTATATCTAATGTACTCTCTTCAAAAGTATTCACTTAGTTTTTTTTTTATATGCGAGCATCTCCCAAGAAACGTAGCAAGCTTTCAAAGCATTCTCCGAAACATCGCGAGGAAATCAAGGGCAACCCATTCCCAATATGACTATAAAAAGTCAAAAATTAGAGCTGACTAGAAGGCTCTTTGAAAACTGCTTGTGTCAGTTAAATTCGGCTCAAATAGATTGGTTAAAGCTTAACGCATTTGAAGAGCTTTCTCATTTCAAGTTTACCAATCTAGCACGGGATAGGATACTATGTTATCAACAACTACAATGCAAATGATAACATAGTATCATTAGAAATGGAGATGAGCTCCACAGTGGAGAAGAAGAGGTGCGGCGGATACTTGGTTTGCCCGAGGGGTGATAGGGAAATCATTATTCCCCCTTTAAAATGAAGAAGAAAGGAAATGATGAAAGTCACTCCCACAATAGGGAGAAAAATTGGAGATCCCGGTTTGACAACGATAAAGAAGTTGAATTTCCATGGAAAGTCGGCCATTAATCATCACGCAAAAATCAACAATGCGAGAGGTGGATGATTTTTCACGATGAATTTCGTCATCCTCGCGACGAATGTTTTAATAGCTCCTCAAACGACAAGCTTTGTGAGGCGAGGATTTGTTGAGGTCAAATATCAATTTTAATGAGTGTGCACAATATAATTGGTGTGCATATCTCATTAAAAAAAAGAGCTGAAAGGGCAAGGTCGAGTGGAAAGAAGATGCCTTCTTTGGATCGTTGGCATTTTTAGTAGTAAGTTCACAATCCATTTTATACTAAATCTAGAGAACAATATAAATGCTTCTATTGATTTTAACATATGTGCATTGTTTGCTTTACGGTTCCTTTACCTTGATCGTGTGGAGCAAGTGGGGTCTGTAGTTTGTTCTCAAATGTTCCCCGCTTTTAAAGCTTGGACAACGAAACGATGGAGAAGGGAATTATTTGAAATGGAGAACAACTTGATTGGGATGGGGACAACACGTTTAATTGCCATCCAAGAAGAAGAAGAAGAAGAAGAAGAAGAAGAAGAAGAAGAAGAAGAAGAAAGAAGAAGAAGAAGAAGAAGAAGAAGAAAAAGAAAGAAGAAAAAGAAGGAGAAGAAGAAGAACAACAACGGCGTCAGGCGGACAAATTTGAACAATACCAACAAGAAGAAGAGGTAAAACTTAGAATCAATTGTCCTCCCTAAACCATCTCGGCTAATATACGTTACATGTGTGCCTAATTATTATTAGAAATAACTTATTAGGTACATTGGCTAAACAACAACTAGTGTAGCGAGGGTCATTGTCCCTCTTTGCCTAAGCCATTTGGATAGTGAACACTAGATAACTAGCTAGTGTACACCGGATAACTAGCTAGTGTACACTAGCCTTGAAGGTGATACACAGCTAGCTAGTGTACACTCTTTATGTGTACACAAAGTTACACTAGCAAAATAGCTGTTGTCAGACACTAAGATAACTAGCTATTGTACACTTAAGATAACTAGCTTAGTGTACACTAGACAAAAATGCCTTTTTGAATAGGACAAAGAAAGATATCTCTGTGCCTAATTATTATTAGAAATAACTTATTAGGTACATTAGCTAAACAACAACTAGTGTACACAGGGCTTGTCCTCTTGCGCCGAAGCCATTTGACTGAATTGATTGAATGCATTAAATGCATTAAATGCATTGAATTCATTGAATTCAACTTTTTAGTTTGAATTGAATTCAACTTTTTATTGCATTAAATGCATTGAATTCATAGTACTCAGCCTACATAAATACCATACACCACCACTCTTACCATCACAACAAAAAAAAATCAAATTTCTCAAAATGAATAATAACAACAACTGTACCGGCTCGGCGGGACGAAAGTTCGATTACGATATAGGGTTTCGGCTGAGGAAGTTGAATATGTAGATGATATTGTGGATGTTCCGCCTAGGGTTCCGCCTAAGGGTTAGAAGAGAATGGACCCCTGGAGCAAAAAGTTGCAAGTCACAGTGCGATCAATCCAAAATGGGCGTTTTCCCTCTATAATGGGGAAAATAAATTGCAATGCCCATTCTCGCCCCCTTTGATTAGCTTTCCAACAAGAACATTGACTTGGGACCAACTCTTTGCGCATGCTATTCATCGTGGATCTATTTCTTCGTATGGAGAAATATCCAAGGAACAACACATGGCACTAGAGCAGCATATGGCAGAAGTCAATGATGGGAATTAGGGGACTCTGAACTATGAAATAAGTTAATGATGGGAATTAGGAACCTGTTGTTGTTGTTGGTTTTTTTTTTTTTTTGTAATTGTATTTATAATAATTTACTTAGTTTGTTTTCTTTCTTAAATTTGATATTTCCTGTTTGTTTTGATAAAAATATTTAGTGTAATGGCTAGCTTACTTAGTCAATGTTGATACGGCTGGCTAGTTATTGTAACTTAGTGAACACTAGGCTGTGTTGTCTTAGAGCAGCTAGGCTGCCTAAGGCATTTGGCTAGTGTACACTAGATAACTATCGAGTGTACGCTAAGTTAAACTAGCTAGTTTACATTAGCCAATGCGATACACGTAACTAGTGTACACTAGCTAGTTATTGTAACTTAGTGAACACTAGCTGGGTTGTACACTAATTTAAACTATCTAGTTTACATTAGCCAATGCTGGTACACATAGCTAGTGTACACTAGCTAGTTATTGTAACTTAGCTAGTTATTGTAACTTAGTTTACATTAGCAATATCTTGATACACATAGCTAGTGTTCACAGCTTAGTGAACACTAGCCGCAAACATATTATCGAGTGTACACTAAGTTAAACTAGCTAGTTTGCATTAGCCAATGCTTCGATACACATAGCTAGTGTACACTAGCTAGTTATTGTAACTTAGTGATACGCACATAGCTAATTAGTGAACACTAAGTTATTTAGTGTACCCAATGTCAAATGCAATTCGTTAAATGTTTCGGACAATGATCCAATGTTAAAACTTCGCTACGGGCGAGGATCTGAAAGGAACCTTTGTCGCGCTATGCCCAAGCATACAATACATGTTTTGCAATTGATTGAAAGGCGGTGTGTGGAGCCCAGAACAATGAAATAAATCGGCTTTTCGGTTCTCGGTTTCCTCAATCTCAAGCTCGAAACTTCTGATGACTCTCCTCGCTACCACCTTGCCAAACCCGTAAACAAAATTCGGACCAACGGACAACACCGACCTCTCCTCGATCCAACTTTAGATTCTCCACTCACCACAACACAAGATAACTTGACAATCACGGCCCGGACCTCCTCGATACATCTTTTGGTATGACCACAACCTCTCCTCAACACCAATGTCCAAATTTCTCCAATAATCTCAAAGTCGGAATGAGACAGAATCAATACCTTTCATTGATGACTCCCTCACTTACTCACCGGTGCGATGACTTGTCAAATCGCTGAAAACAACAATAGAAGATCCCTCGTTGTTGACTTGTTTTGAAAAATCTCCAACAAAAGGAGCATCGGTGTAGAAGAGCCTCAGCACGAGACACCGTACTTTGACAGTTTGGAATTAAATAGCCAAGATTGCGAGAGATATTGACATTGGTATTGAAAATTACATTCAAGACAAACTTTCAAATGAGAAGAAAAGCATCTCAACAGACGATGCAATTGATGAAATTGATGTGGTTTCAATCGCAAAGATGGCTGCTGCTGAATCTACAGCTCAAGAAAATGAAGAGGTACTTGACGAAGCAACAATGAAACCCCAGCGTAAGATAAGGGGTGTAACTTCCCCTTCTTTCGATTTGATGTTGTCAACTCAAGATTCAACACGAGCCAAGAGAATCAACCTCAACAAAATGAACGGCCAAATAAAGATAAACGCGTCTCGAGCCATCGTTTTTTTGAAGTCTCCTTTCAAACAAAGAATAGTTGATATTTTTGAAAGACCAACTACCGTGAAAACATGATCTTCAAGTGGATTGAAGATGGTCAACTTTGTGATGATATGTAAGTATCATAGTAATAATAAAGTTAGTCACACCAACAAATTAACTTTACTTATTCATAAGCTAGTGTGCACACTAGATAACTAGCTAGTGTACAATAGATAAAGTAGCTAGTGTGCACTATATATATAGTTAGTGTACACTATATATATAGCTAGTGCACACAATCGCCTAACTAGTGCATTTCACTAGTTAACTCTTGCTAGTGCACACTAGTAATGCACATCTAGTGTACATCGGCTACTTAACCAAGGATGAGGCCTTGGCAAAGCCAAGGCCATGGCAAGCCTTTGCGTAGCCAAAGGCGATGCCCTGCCTTGGCACTAGCGGGTTGTACACGAAGTTACACTAGCTATTGTACTTAGCCAAGGCGATACACATAGCTAGGGTACACTAGCTATTTATTTAGTTCAAGCAACACAGTCCTTCAAAAACATGAGGTTGTAGTGTGCACACTATTTGTGCATCTAATGTACCTAGAGTTCATAGTAGAAGGAGCGGTAGCTAATTACCTTATTTTCTACGAGGATTTTCATTTATAGTTCCAAAAATGATGTGCATGGTATTTTGAAAGTTTCCGAGACCATGCTTCCTGATAAAGAGGTTGAATGTTCATTGTTAAGTATTTGGTGTGATGTCCTAAACTTGACTTTGAAAAGTATAAGGCACCTGAAAGCCCTCTGCGTCTCTTACGTGGGCCGCAAGTAATGGTAATATGCTTAACTAAATCACCTTAGTGACATTCATTCACGTATACTACAATATCACTATAACTCATTTGTTATGTATATGTCATATCACGGATGTATAATTCCACCGATCCTGAGGGTAAGTATGAAGATTTTGCTTTCGAGATGGATACGTTGATGAAGAATAACCCAACAAAAACAATCAATGACTATGATTTGGTAATAAAACCAACGCAGCATTTACATATTTATAAGTGTGTTTGTTATTTCGAAATTTCACATTTGCTTATTATATTTGTTTATATAAATATGTCGGAGGTAATGTTCTACAATCCTTGCATATGCACACTTCTATGTTGTTGTCTTTGATTTCAAGACAAATTCTTTGGATATCCTTGACAACGGTATCTTAGGGGACTCGACAAGTATTCGGGCCCTCTAACACAATGGGTATGCATATTTTTAAATTCTTAATACTTATTTGCCTATCCTACACAAATCTAAGCACCCCGACTTTGCTATTAGCTTAATGTTTATTTTTATTTTGTGCGAGAAAAACCATTTTAGTAAGTATTTAAGACCCCATAACCAGTTAAACGGCCGCAATGATTACGTCATTTAATGTTCGCCGACTAGAAATGTTGTGGAGGACAAAAAGAAATCATGTTGACCGTGCAATATTCGTAATGAGACACCTTGAGACATACAAAGGTGGTGGACTCAAAAAGCTGGAATCTTTGGTTTTAAAAAGGAAGGGGTAAGAAATTTTTGCTTTAAAGATTTATTTAAGCTTGAAGAAAACAAACAACTTCTTCTAATCTTTTTCCTATTTTCCTTTCTACCAGGTTTGAACAAAACAAGCAACTTCGAAGTTAAGAAAGAGATACCTCTTTGCAATGCTTACATATCAAACCAATGAAAATAGAGAAAGAGTTGTTAATTCAGCAAAAACACATTGTGATCGGGCGAAGAAAAACAAAAATCATAAAAAAATTAGAGTTCTTTTTATATTTGAAAGAGATACATCTTTGCAATGCTTACACACACGTAGAGTTTTCTCCAATGTTGTATTTTATGTTACTTTTAGAATCTTGTTATGTTGGATACTAGAGGGTGTAAATAAAATTTTGGTAGTTACGTTGATATTCTTTTGGTTATCTATCCTTTGACATCTAAAATCTCTATGACAAGGCCAAGGCCAACACATTTTATCGGATACAAGCCAAAGTTCAAAGACATCTAGCTAGTGTGCGCTAGCTACCTAGCTACTACACATCTTGAATAAGTTAATTACCTATCATTTGACGTCCAAAATCGATAGGGTACACTAGCTATTTATCTAATGTACCCGGTTGTTATTGAAGTGATATCTTGTGTACATTAGTTAATAGAGAATACGAGATGGTTATTTAACATAAAGCTGTTAGATGTTGATTTCTATTGTACCCCTTTATTTAATGAAATGTTTAATGAAGTAGTAACTTAGTGTACACTAGCTACTTTATCTAATGTACAATAGCAAATTTATAAAATAGATAGACCAGATTAACACGGGTACACTAGCTACTTTGTCTAATGTACACTAGCAAATTTATAAAATAGGACGAGTAACTTGGGTACACTAGCTACTTTATCTAGTGTACACTAGCTAAATTATAAAAAGACATAATAACTTGGGTACACTAAGTTACAATAGCTATTATACACTAAGTTGGAAATGCCAATTATATCGAGAAGTATGTGAATGTATAATTAAAGCGGCACTTCAAACCAAACTAAGCGGCAATTCAGATCTAAAGAAAATTATATTATACGGTAGATATTATTCATTAAAAAAAAAAAAAAAAAAAACTACAAACAAAACAAACCTGACACTTAACAAATTATTCATTCATGCTCTCCATAAACTTATAGAGTGCGAGTCTTGGAACATATCATGCTCTCCATAAGCTTTAGTTGCCCCACGATCCTTGGCATGTAACGAGGAAGAGAATCCCAAATCCATGTTGATTTCTTGCTGTTCTTATTGTCACAGAATGGGCGTGAAGTTTATCTGAAGCTGTTCCCACAAACTATAATATCCCTCCTTAATATCTTCTAAGAAACCTGAAATTTTTTTAGCGGCTCTTTCTTCTTCATAATCTTCAACATTTTTCTTAGACTTGGTGACCTACTCGTACTCATGCAGAAATTGATTGCTTTTTAGATGAAATTTAGAAATAAAAAAGAAGTGAAGATCTAACTTATTTATCTTGAATCCGTGTTGTTTTTGTTTGAAATTAGGCACTATTGAATCCATGACTTTTTTTTTTTGAAATGTATTTAACTATTGAATCCGTGACTCGATTTTGATTGAAATTTGGCACTATTGCTTATATGGACAAAATGAAGCAAGTACTAGTTGGGATAACTATTGAATCCGTGACTATTTTTGTTTTTATTACTCAACTTGGAACACCTAACTTGGAACACTTTGTCCAAAATCAAGTTCAAGGCCAATTAAAGTTTACGGGTATTCAATGTATATAGTGTACACTATATATATAGCTAGTGTACTTAGCGAAGGTTGATGCCTTGGCATAGCCAAGGCCATGGCCGATGCCTTGTCGTAGCCAAGGCCAATGCCTTGGCCTTGACACTAACAACACATCAAGTGTACAATAGATAACAAGATAGTGTACACAAGGTATTGGCCAAGGCCTTGTCTGTACTAAGCCATTTGGATAGTGTACACCAAGTTACACTAGCTACCGTGCACTAGCTATTTTATCTAATGTACACGGTTATTATTTAAATGATTTATTAGGTACGAAGCTAAACTAGCTAGTGTATCCAATTGCATTTCACACACTACCTAACTAGCTAGTGTATATAAATACAATGTCAAACAAATATTAACATGTATGTCAATATCTAATAGAGAATACGAGATGGTTCTTTAACATAAAGCTGTTAGATGTTGATTTCTATTGTACTCCTTTATTTAATGAAATGTTTAATGAAGTAGTAACTTAGTGTACACTAGCTACTTTATCTAATGTACAATAGCAAATTTATAAAAATAGATAGGACAGATTAACCTGGGTACACTAGCTACTTTATCTAATGTACACTAGCAAAATTTATAAAATAGGACAGAGTAACTTGGGTACACTAGCTACTTTATCTAGCGTACACTAGCTAAATTATAAAAAAAGACATAATAACTTGGGTACACTAAGTTACAATAGCTATTATACACTAAGTTGGAAATGCTATTGTAAACTAAACAATGACATGATCAAACTAAATAACTAGGCAGTACATTATGTAAATAGCTGCATTAGCGTACACTATATATATAGCTAGCATGTGCCTAGCTTAAGGTTAATGCCTTGGCATAGCCAAGGCCATGGCCGATGCTCTTCACGTAGCCAAGGCCAATGCCTTGGCCTTGACACTAACAACACATCAATTGTACAATAGATAACAAGATAGTGTACACAAGGTATCGCCAAGGCCTTGTCCCTGTCGCTTAAGCCATTTGGCTAGTGTACACTAAGTTACACTAGCTACTGTGCACCCGCCTATTTTATCTAATGTACACAAGCTATTATTTAAATGATTTATTGGGTACGTAAGCTAAACTAGCTAGTGTATCCAATTGCATTTCACACACTACCTACCTAGCTAGTGTATATAAATACACCGTCAAACAAATATTAATAGGAGGGTCAATATGGATGTAAAACGGACAAAATAGAAACATTTGTTATAAATAAAAATGTATCCAACATAACAAAATAATATTACAATTTGTCAGAACCGTCTTGCTTCCTAACAAACTCCCGTATCGCTAGGTCAATATGGACAATACGCTTATCCTCCGGGGTCCGTTGCAAGACAAGTATTAAGGGCTTTGATATATCTCGTATAGTCCATGCTTCAAGTTTTCAAAGCACAAAATTCAAGATTCTTGATATTGTCCCGAAATATTTAAGAGAATTGTGGATGAAATTTCAATAGATTTACTCGAAAAATATTTCACTTGTCAATAATGATCAATAGACTTTATACACAGTGAGATAAGTAGCTAATGTATATAAGTGTAAATATTTTACCTCTTGTTGTTTGGGTCAGTTCTTGTTGTTGGTCTTCTTGGCTATGATTAAGGTTAATCTCCCGTACTTTACCCTTTCCTATCAAATCTTTTTCCATTTCAAAATTTTCTTTTGTGCCATCGGGCCCGTAGTCCATGCTTGATATGCAGGGCAAGTCCTTCTAACAATTGGAGCACCTTGCTGCTCCACACGATCAAGGTAAAGCAACTACAAAGAAAACAATCAACATATGTTAGATTCAATAAGAGAGCAAAGCTATAAAAATAATATAATTTAAGTCAATCACTTACAATTAAAAATGCCAAATGATCCAAAGAAAATAGTCGTTTTCTTTCCATCTAAGCCTTGCAAGCTTCGCTGATTAATGACATACGCACACCGCTATATTGTGCGCATTCATTGAAGTCAACATTGGAATCAAGCAATTCTTGATTAACAAAGCTACCCGCCCGTTGTGCTATCAATACATTTGACATAATTATCATGAAATTCATCTTGAACAAATCATTTGCACCCTCGCTCCTCTTAATTTTTTTCACAATGCTAATGGGGGATTAACCATGGCCGGGTCACTTCTTCATCATTGGCAAACCGTGCCTTCCACTCGTCTCCTTATGATTTATAAGCTTTCTATCTTTAAAAGGAAACTCTATTTTCCTCCTCACCCTCGTAGACCCAAAATGCGTCTCTACTCTCCTCCTCTGTCACGTAAAGCTTGTCTCCGTTAGCTTAGGGTTATTACGTCATCATTGTGATTGTAGTTTTTGATGACATAGTACCCTATTCTCGTGAGTTAGACTCTGTGATTTTGAAGTGAAGAAGTTGCTTTTAGCCCGTTAGGACTCTAACCACTGAATTTGAGGAGGAGATAATGCGTTGACAAACCTTCAACCAATCTTTGTGATTTGCCTCTTATTCTTGATTTTTGGTAGTCATATTTTGAAACGGTTTTTCTTGATTTCCTCTTCTTGTCAGTGAGATTCCTTCTTATTGCAAGGCTTATGGATCAAGAAAGAATAAACTTATAATTAGATAGTGTACACAAGTTTTACAAAGCAACTTGAAATTCAAACTTGTTTACATTTGCTATAGATACTAGTAATAAGTGAATTTTTGAACACCGTATAATTTGCCTTGTCCATGACCTTAGACATGCCAAGGCCTTGTTTTTTGACTTTGCTGAAGTGTATACTTTTCTAGTTAGATAGTGTACAATAGCTACTTTATCTAATTAGCTACTTTACATTAGCAAATCTTTAAGGCCGATACACATAGCTAAAGTGCACACCAACTAAAGCGTACAATAGGTTACACTAGCAACACAAACTAGTGTTCACTAAGATAACTAGCTAGTGTACACTAAGTTACAATAAATTTAAGCGTACACCGAGTTACAAATAGATAAAGTAGCTATTGTATCCAGGAGAACAAAGGTCAAACAAAATTTTCAAGATTTTTAAGAAAATTTTCAAGATTTTTAAGAAAATGCACCCTTCTACACTCGTACAATTATATAGTGTACTCAAGTTTTACATAGAAGCTAGAAATTCCTAGAAGTACCTCGAGTTGGAGTTTCTTTGATATTGAAGAAGATGGACCAAATGCATCCTCTTTGCCAAATTCGATTCAAGATAGTGTTCGCAAACAAGTAGATTCCTAGAATCTAATACATTCTCTTTGTTTTCTTTTTTTGCATTGCTTCTAATGGTAGTCTACTAGAGCGTCTTTGCTTTCGTCATCGCAGCTTGATTTTGGATTTCGTCTAACCCTAGTGGATTTTTCTCGTTGAAGCCCTAGCGTGTTTTTGGTGTTCTCAGTGTGTGAAGGACAACGCTATGAGCGGTGTGTTGGTTTAAGCGTCACCTTCTTTGCCAAATTTTATGGAACGTTGACTGTTATTATTAGAGTATGACCCCACATACGATGCTGCTCAAATGAGAACCAAATTAAATGTTTTCAACAAAAAAAAAGAAACACAGACTTCAATAAAAGGTTTTCAACAACTAAATTAAATAAAGTATTAGTATAACTAGTGTACACTAAGTTACACTAGATAAATATCTAGTGTGCTCTATATATCTACAACACGCTAGTTTACACTAAGTTACAAATAGCTAGTGTACACTAAGTTAGAAATGCTATTGTAAACTAAACAATGACATGATCCAACTAAATAACTAGTGTACATTATGTACATATCTAGTGTACACTATATATATAGCTAGTGTACTTAGCGAAGGTTGATGCCTTGGCATAGCCAATGCCATGGCTGATGCCTTGGCATAGCCAAGGCCAATGCCTTGGCCTTGACACTAACAACACATCAAGTTAACAATAGATAACAAGCAAGTGTACACGAGGTAATGGCCAAGGCCTTGTCCCGTCGCTTAAGCCATTTGGATAGTGTATACTAAGTTACACTAGCTAGTGTGCACTACCTATTTTATCTAATGTACACAGTTATTATTTAAATGATTTATTGGGTACGAAGTTAAATCCTAGCTAGTGTATCCAATTGCATTTCACACACTCTCTAACTAGCTAGTGTATATAAATACACTCACAACCAAATATTAACAGTAAACCTTTTTTCTTATATTCAATAATGAATATAATATCTATAATTAAATGAAAAAAAGACATAAAAATCATTATCCAATAACAAAAATTATAACCAAATTATTCACTATCATCATCATCATTATTTTCAACATTATTATCAAAATTCTTATCCTTTTCTCGGACAATTACGCTTGTCATGAGTACCCATTTTGTTACAATACCCGCATAATCTCTTAGTTCTTTGTTTTTCGATGATTGACTTCTCCGGGCACTCATAATCCTCTTCCTCCCACACCCTTTGTTACGAGCTTCATTGGGAGGCTTCGACCGTGATATCATCCGAATCACCGCACCAATTAAACTCTCAATAACAAATTTATTCTTTGGAACAACATTTGTTCCTCTCCGATCAACGTAATTCATGTTTCAAATCCTTCAAAACCTTTTCAACATGGTCCATATCGTTGATGTCCTTACCGCTAATCCCATGATTGCGTTGAAATTTAACCAAATATCATTCAACTTGTCACCAAATGCACCCATTTTTGCACAAATCCTTCCGATACACCGCCCACCGTCACTAATGATGCTCGACGCTCGCATTCTTCACCCAAATATTAAGTACATGATCTCTAGGAATCTTGTTTACATTATCCAGCTTTTAAGGCAAAAAGCATGCCTCGCACAAAATCCCAACTCTCTCAAAAAGCTTGCATGAACAATCTATGTGGTTAGTTCCTATCATGTGCTTCACCCGCATAAATATTCAAGCAACTAATAAGTCTCGCATGTACTATAAACAAACCGCAAAATGCTATTTGAAACAACACTTGGTAAAAAATCACATACCTCAAATTCTTTTCCTTTCAATTTACTATCCGTCAAAATCAAAATCTTATAAGAATCGCCAACTGAGGTCATAGACTTCATCCCCACATTATAACAACTTTCCTTAATTTCATCTTGAATCAAATAAAATATATCGCGCGCTGTAAATCTCCGCAAAGATCTTTCTCAATCAACAGAGGAGTCTCGCTGGGCAATTGTGTCAAACACTCATAATTTAATCTTTTGTTGGTGTTACGCCGCTTCTCCATTGCCGTCTCAAAACGGACGTAAAACTCGTCAACGTGTCCTTCTCCATGCTATACTTGCCAAAAAATGCATTTGCACTCTCTCGACCATGAAGTTGTACGCAAAAGATACCTAACAAAGGATCATCCCCGAAATATGCAGAATCCAATAACTCCCGTTCTCAAACATACTTCTTAACCACTCATTATTGTTTAAATCATATTCTTCCATAACAGTATTTCCCCTCTTCAAATTCCGATGCATCTATATTTTCATTCCAAACATATTCTTTTATCTTGACATAAAATCCAACTCCTTGCACAAATGTGGACCAACCTTCACAAATGATAAACATGATAACAATCAATAAGAATGCAAGTCAATATTGTAATAAGTATATTGAATGCATTATATAAACTAACTAGTGTACCTAATAACAATGAATTGTGTTCTTAGTGCATACACACTAGCGTACACTAAGAAAACTAGCTATTGTACACTAGATCACTAAGCTAGTGTACATTAAGTTACAACTAGTGTACACAAGTGCTTGGCCCAATACCTTGTCCCGTCGCCTAAGGCATTTGGCTAGTGTAAACTAGATAACAATCGAGTGTACACTCAATTGAAACTAGCTAGTTTACATTAGCCAATGCCGATACACATAGCTAGTGTACGCTAGCTAGTGTACACTAGGTTATACTAGCAACACAAACTAGTGTTCACTAAGATAACTAGCTAGTGTACACTAGGTTACACTAGTAACACGCCTAGTGTTCACTAAGATAACTAGCTAGTGTACACTAAGTTACAATAGCTAGTGTACACCGAGTTACAAATAGATAAAGTAGCTATTGTATCCAGGAGAACAAAGTGTCAAAACAAAAATTTTCAAGATTTTTAAGAAAATGCACCTTTGTTGGTAGTTTGTTCATGATATGCCACATGCACCAACGATGCCTCATAGCATCAAAACAAACAGGTATTGCTCGTTTCATGGCATGACATTGGTCTCGTGATTAAACAGAGTGGTTCACGACCCATACTGTAGAAAGGACTCGGAAAACCCATGTGTAATGAGGAATATCTTCCTTTGATAGAAGTCCCGCCGCAAATGTTACACATTTCCCGTGGTTATCAACGCCACGTAATGGTACATAAAACCATATTGTACCTAATGATTAGAAATATAAAGAAAATCACTCGCATAGCATATATATGATGATTGATGCATAATCTAAAACATTGAATATCACTTACTTATTTGTACCAAACGTAGCATCAAATGATATAACATCACCAAATACTTCATAATTTCGCGCCTATTGGATCACCAAAACAAACTGTCAAGTGACCCGATGAATCGTTGTCATATTCGTAATAAAAAGCCCCAATTTCTTCCTTCTTTGCCTTAAACTTGTCCAAGATAATCTGGGCATCTTTCTTTCCCAATGCCTTCTTTCAAATCCCTATTCCAGTTCCTAAAATCTCGTGACGGTGGCACCAACATTTTCATAACCCCCAACAATCTTCTTTCATCAAGCCATAAGCTTCGATGATGGACCTATCTTCACCTTTCGATGCCGCCAAAAGGCAAAAGTCTTATGCACAATTGACATTTCCCTACTCGGATTTCAAGAATTGCCTCGCTCTTCGCACTAACTAATTTGTGATCGTGGTGCCTCAACAAAATTATACACAACTACTCCCTCCTTCTCATTCTTACCCACACGCTTTCAACGCAATCATACAAGCATGTGCCAGCATCTTGAAAACATTTTCTTCCGATGTCAGTCTACCGTTATCACCTTCATTAGAATCACTTTTTTCTATTCCGATTATTGGGATAAACCCTTGTCTCGTGACATAAGTAGTACTTCAATATTTTTTCTCCTCCTCCCTTTCCACTCTTACTAGTACCACGACGAACAACAAACTCCACACATCCGAGCATATGCCTCATAAAAATCATAGGCATTCTCATAACTTGCAAACCACTCGACCAAGATGTGGCTTCGCAGCATCATCACAATTAGGTAACCATTTCCAATAAAATTAGGCGTAATAATTAGCTTTAACAAGCATCATCACTAATATCCGAGTATGATCCCACACGATTCACACTTGGAAAGTTAGAATGATTACTTCCAACACCTACAAAGTAAAAAAAAAACAAAAAAAAAAAAAAACATAATAAGATACAGTAATACAAACAAACAATGCAACGACGTACACTAAGTTGCCGTAGTAACACAACACAGTGTACACAACTTTAAAACACTCAATAAACTTAGGTAAAGTAGCATCTTAATTGGCTAGCGAACACTAGGATAAATACCTAGTGTGCACTAGCTAGTTTATCTAATGTACACAAGCATATTTAATGGATGATTTATCGGGCATGTAAGCCAAACTAGCTAGCGTATCCAATTGCATTTCACTCACTACTCAACTAGCTGGCCAGATATAAATACACTCGTCAAACAAATATTATCGCAGGTCAATATGGACGTAAAAGGGACAAAATAGAAACATTTGTTAAAAATAAAAATGTATCCACTTTATCTAATGTACTCAAAGCATGTGCGAACACAAGGTATCGCCAAGGCCTAAGCAATTACTAGTATGCACTAGCTATTTTATTCAGTGCTTACTACGCTATTATTAAATGACTGTTAGATGTTTATTTCTATTTGCACTTTTATTTAATGAAATTGTAACTTAAACAGACACTAGCTACTTTATCTAACGTGCAATACGCAAATTTATAAATAAGATGTGATAAATCCCGGGTACACTAAATTTACTTTGCCTAACGTTCTCGTACATTTGGCGAACACAAGGCCTCACCCCGCTACTCTAAGCCATTTCAAGAAGCGTACACTAGCCAGCGTGCACTAGCTAGCGTACAACAGCTAGCGTGCACTAGCTATTTTATCTAGCGCATTACGTTTATTATTTAGCGTACCCTTTTATTTAGCGTGCACTAGCTAAGCGCACAATAGCTAGCGCACACTTAGCTATTTTATCTAAAGCGCACACAGCTATTATTTAGCGTAATTTTTATTTAATGAAATGTTTAATGAAATAATAACTTAGTGTACACTAGCTACTTCATCCGATGTACAATAGCAAATTTATAAAATAGGACAGATTAACTCAAGTACACTAGCTACTTTGACTAATGTTCTCAAAGATTGGTGAACATAAGGCCTCGTCTCCGTCGCTCTAAGCTTCATTTCGCTAATGTACAATAAGTTACACTACAGCTAGCGTGCACCAAAATATTTTATCTAGCGCACAATGTTATTATTTAATGACTGTTAGATGTTTATTTCTACTTGTACACTTTTATTTAATGAAATGTTTAATGAAATAGTAACTTAGCGTACACTCAGCTACTTTATCTAATGTACTCTCTTCAAAAAGTATTCACTTAATTGTTTTTTATATGAAGGCACTTCCCAAGAAACGTAGCCAGAAAACAAATTTTCAAAGCATTCTGCTTAAACATCCCGTAGGAAATCAACTAGCTAAACACACTTAGATAACTAGCTAGGCGCACACAAGGACTCGGCCAAGGGCCTATCCCGCTCTAAGCATTTTGGCCAACAGACACTAGATAACTAGCTAGCGTACACTAAGTTACAATAGATATTTGTATCTAGCCAGCGTATACAATCGCTATAATCAAAACACAAAATAGATTAGCTAATCGTATCCAACTCCAAACATCAAAATTAACTACTATTCA
Source organism: Adenophora triphylla var. japonica (assembly GCA_022495995.1). Classification (NCBI taxonomy): domain Eukaryota; kingdom Viridiplantae; phylum Streptophyta; class Magnoliopsida; order Asterales; family Campanulaceae; genus Adenophora; species Adenophora triphylla. The sequence goes on from JAFEMH010002902.1 coordinate 281,363, forward strand.
ATTTAAACAATAACAATTTTCAAACGCAATCAATTATTAAACAGATTAATAATTAGATCAAAAATACCCGAATTATTAGCTTGATTTTGCTCCATAAATTCAAACAATTCACTTCTCAAATTTTCTGAGATTGAGAAAGAAAAATTAATTTCCGACGAGAATTTGTAATTAATCCGCCACCACTTCACTTCGAGATAATAACGACAACCTAGCGAGATCACAATGCGAGAAAACAAGCCACGATCAATAGCCGCTTCTAGCTTTCTCTCTCTCTCTCTCTCTCCGTCTTTCACGAACTCTTTATATTTAAACCGTTTTGCCCTGATGCTCAACATAATTACAAAATTGCCACCTCTGGCCCTCCACTTAATCAAATAAAATCTCGAACCACTCAATTATCTTAATCTAATGGTCAGAAATGGTTCTTATGGTTCTCATTTGGAAATAAGGTTCTCATTTGAATAGCTTCCTATATATATATATATATATGTATATATATATACATATATATATGTATATGTATATTGTATATATATATATATATATATATATATATATATATATGTATATGTATATATATATATGTATATGTATATGTATATATATATATACGTATATGTATACGTATATGTATATGTATATGTATATGTATATATATATACGTATATATATATATATACGGGTTTTGTTAGGATACCCTTAGTAGGAGTATTCTAACAAGTGACCCAACTTTTTTGAACAAAAATGTCCCTCATTTCACAAAGCAAAGGATATATATGATGGGGGTTAAATTGTAATTTAAAAAACCTTTTTTTTTACAGAGAACGTCCTTCTCTTCTCTCTCTCTCTCTTGCCTCACGTTCTCTCTCTCTCTCCTTTCTCACTAGTCCGGCCGGCGACCTTAGACCTCCCTATATTCCGGCGACGCCTCCCACTCCGACCACCCCACCGACGACGACCCCTCCCCCACTCCGACCTCCCTCTTCCAGATCTATCTTCTCCATCCCCTATCAACCCTTCCCCAACTCCGATCTGCAAGTGATGTCGCCGAAACTGGGCAGGTTTGGGAGGCGAGAGGTCGTCGAAACTGGGCGGATTTGGGAGGCGAGAGGTCGCTGGAATCTGGGGAGTGCATAGGTGCCGGAATCTGGGGAGGTAGAATCGCCGGAAACGGCGTAGCGTATAGAGAGAGAGAGAGAGAACGAAGCTTTCTCTCTCTGTAAAAAAAAAAAGGTTTTTTAAATTACAATTTAACCCCCATCTTATATATCCTTTGCTTTGTGAAATGAGGGACATTTTTGTCCAAAAAGTTAATGGCCACTTGTTAGATACTCCTACTAAGGGTATCCTAACAAAACCATATATATATATATATATATATATATATATATATATATATATATATATATATATATATATATATATATATATATATCACTATATATATATAAACCGAAAATAGAGACGGAAAATTAGAGACGGAGTCAGCTAATTTTAAAGAGTAGACCGACAAATAAAATTAGAGATTGAATCAAATAGATTCAACATATATTAGAAACGGACTGAATCTCTCTAAATTTTAATGTAAATGTAAATTATGTTCGACATCTCTAAACTTTAGAGGTTTTAATCCGTCTCTAATTTAGAGACATATTTTTAATCCATCTCTAATTTAGGTGAGATTCAACATATGTCTCTAAAATTTAGAGACGGATATCTGTCTAGAATTTGACTTTTCTTCTATATACTTTCATTTGTTTAGTTTTCTATCTTTTTTATATAATTTTTTCTAAAATATATACACTAATTAACAAGGCTAAAATATTATTTTCTAGTCAATAAAAAAATTTAAAAAATATAAAAAATAAATATAGGGTGTCGTCTCTTTTGACTTTTCTTCATATACTTTCATTTGTTTAGTTTTCTATCTTTTTGTATATAATTTTTCTAAAAAAACCACTAATTAACGTAAAATATCATAGTCAATAAAAATAATAAAATAAATATATAGTCAGTCCCTCTTTTGACTTTTCTTCTATATACTTTCATTTGTTTAGTTTTTTCTATCTTTTATATAACTTTTTCTAAAAAAATACCACTAATTAACAAATGCTAAAATATTATTTTCTAGTCATAAATTTTTTATAAAAAATAAAAAATAACTATAGGATCAATTTCTACTCCTCATTTCTCTCTCTCTCTCTCTCTTCATTTTCAAAAAGCCGAGAGGACCTACCTAACCCTTTTCTCTCTCTCCCATTTCCGTCATATTTCCTTCAGAAATTGCCGCCTGTAGCTCATCTTCACATTTCTCCCTTCTCATTTTTACATACGATTTCTCATTCTTCTCCCTTTTAATAATGTCACACCTCTCCTGGCCGGTCACAAACGGATTGCCCTCTTATGCCCAGTCATGTCCTCCCCGACTCGGCTTCGTATAAACACTTTGCATCTTCTTCACTCAGATTCCAAGATCTATAACCATGGCAATATCTTTTTGACGAAGGGACGCAATCATATGATGGTGGAGATGAAACTTCCTTGTTCGTTTCGAGGAATGAATTCTTGGATCCGGGTTTGTTTTTTAGAAGTGCAGATTCAGCATTTTTACGAATTCCTCTCCTTTGCTTAAATCTCAAATCCATTTGTTTAATTATTCTTTTTCAAAGTACAAATATGGCATTTTAATGTTCTTGATATCTGAAGCTTGAATTCGAAATTCTTTAAATATGGTTTGGATTTTTTTATATACTTTTTTTTCCCCTAAACTGTTTGTTTGAATCCAACATTGTTACTATTGTTATTTCCTACATCCATTCTATTCCCATTTATTATATTTGAATCCCAGGTTATTTCGAAGTTGGAGATTTCCGAGCTTTAAATGCAGCCGCTATGTGACTGGTGGTTATCATAGCATTTGTCGACAGGATGGCAGTATCGCCACGTTATTGGTAAGGACGGATTTGAGTAGAAAAGAAGTTGAGTAAATAAAGTGTAATTTCCAGGAAAAGCAGGACCATTTAAGATATAATAAAAGTTAAGGGACCGATTTGAAAATATGAAAAGTTAAGGGATTGATTTCAGAATAAAAAAGTTAAGGACTGATTTAATATATATATATATATATATATATATATATATATATATATATATATATATATATATATATATATATATATATATATATATATATATATATATATATATATATATATATATATATATATAGGAAGCTATTCAAATGAGAACCTTATTTAAATGAGAACCATAAGAACCATTTCCAGCCATTAGATTAAGATAATTGAGTGGTTCAGATTTTATTTGATTAAGTGGAGGACCGGTGGCAATTTTGTAATTATGTTGAACATCAAGGGCAAAACGGTTTAAATATAAAGAGTTCGTGAAAGACGGGAGAGAGCGAGAGAGAGAGAGAGAAAGCTAGACGGCTATTGATCGCCGGCTTGTTTTCTCGCATCGTGATCTCGCCTGTCGTTATTATCTCCTATCAAGTGAATTGGCCTGATTAATTACAAATTCTCGTCGGAAATTAATTTTTCTTTCTCAATCTCCTATCAAGTGAATTGTTTGAATTTATGGAGCAAAATCAAGCTAATAATTCAGGTATTTTTTGATCTAATTATTAATCCTGTTTAATAATTGATTGCGTTTGAAAATTGTTATTGTTTAAATTGAATAGTAGTTAATTTTGATGTTTGGAGTTGGATACAGTAGCTAATCTATTTTGTGTTTTGATTATAGCAAATTGTATACACTAGCTAGGTACAATATCTATTGTAACTTAGTGTACACTAGCTAGTTATCTAGCGTACACTCGGCCAAAATGCTTAGGCGTGATAGGCCCGCCAAGTCCTCGTGTGCACTTGCTAGTTATCTAGTGTACACTAGCTAGTTGATTTCCTCTGGATGTTTCGTAGAATGCTTTGAAAGTCAAGCTTCTAGCTACGTTTCTTGGGAGATGCCTTCATATAAAAACAATTAAGTGAATACTTTTTGAAGAGAGTACATTAGATAAAGTAGCTAGTGTACACTAAGTTACTATTTCATTAAACATTTCATTAAATAAAAGGGTACAATAGAAATAAACATCTAACAAATATTAAATAATAACATTGTGCACTAGATAAAATAGCTGGTGCACACTAGCTAGTTTAACTTATTGTACATTAGCCAAATGGCTTAGGCAGCAGGACAAGGCCTTATGTTCACCATGCTGAGAACATTAGTCAAAGTAGCTAGCGTACTCCAAGTTAATCCGTCCTATTTTATAAATTTGCTATTGTACATTAGATGAAGTAGCTAGTGTACACTAAGTTATTATTTCATTAAACATTTCATTAAATAAAAGGGTACACTAAATAATAACTGTGTGCACTAGATAAAATAGCTAGCGTACACTAGCTATCAGACACTAGCTAGCGCACACTAAATAAAAGGGTACACTAAATAATAACCGTGTGCACTAGATAAAAATAGCTAGTGCACACTAGCTATTGTACACTAGCTAGTGCACACTAGCTAGTGTACACTAGCCAAATGGCTTAGGTAGCGTGACAAGGCCTCGTGTTCACCATGCCGAGAACATTAGACAAAGTAGCTAGTGTACCCAAGTTTATCTCGTCCTATTTTATAAATTTGCTATTGTACATTAGATAAAGTAGCTAGTGTACACTAAGTTACAATTTCATTAAATAAAAGGGTACAATAGAAATAAACATCTAACAAATATTTAATAATAACCGTGTGCACTAGATAAAATAGCTAGCGCATACTAGCCAAATTGCTTAGGCCTCGCCAATACCTCGTGTTCACCATGCCGAGTACATTAGATAAAGTGGATACATTTTTATTTTTAACAAATGTTTCTATTTTGTCCCTTTTACATCCATATTGACCTACCCGATAATATTTGTTTGACAAGGTATTTATATACACTAGCTAGTTAGGTAATGAGTGAAATGCAATTGGATACACTAGCTAGTTTAGCTTCGTACTCCAATAAATCATTTAAATAATAACCGTGTACATTAGATAAACTAGCTAGTGCACACTAGGTATTTATCTAGTGTTCACTAGCCAATTAAGATGCTACTTTACCTAAGTTTATTGAGTGTTTTAAAGTTGTATACACTAGCCGTGTTGCTACCGTAACTTAGTGTACGTAATTGCATTGTTTGTTTGTATTACTCGTATCTTATTATGTTTTTTTTTTTTTTTTTTTTTTTTTACTTTGTAGGTGTTGGAAGTAATCATTCTAACTTTCCAAGTGTGAATCGTGTGGGATCATACTCGATGATAGTGATGATGCTTGTTCAAAGCTAATTATTACACCTAATTTCAAATTTTAAATGGTTACCTAATTGTGATGATGCTCACAAGCCACATCTTGGTCGCTGGTTTGCAAGTTATGAGAATGCCTATGATTTTTATGAAGCATATGCTCGGATGTGTGGGTTTGTTGTTCGTCGTGGTACTAGTAAGAGTGGAAAGGGAGGAGGAGAAAAATATTGAAGTACTACTTATGTCACGTACAAGGGTTTGTCAATAATCAAATAGAAAAAAGTGATTCTAATGAAGGTGATAGCAAAGAGACAAAGATCGAAGAAAATGTTTTCAAGATGTGGCCGTAACGCTATGATTGCATTGAAGCGTGTGGGTAAGAATGAGAAGGAGGGAGTAGTTGTGTATAATTTTGTCGAGGCACACAATCACAAATTAGTTGGTGCAGGAGGCAGCAATTCTTGAAATCCAAAGAGGAAATGTCAATTGTGCATAAGACTTTTGCCTTCGACGCATCAAAGGTGAAGATAGGGTCCATCTCAAGCTTATGGCTTGATGAAAGAGATTGTTGGGGGTTATGAAAATGTTGGTGCCACCGTCACGCATTTTAGGAACCGGAATAGGGATTTGAAAGAAGGCATTGGGAAGAAAGATGCCCGCATTATACCGGACAAGTTTAAGGCAAAGAAGGAAGAAATTGGGGCTTTTTATTACGAATATGACACCGATTCATCAGTCACTTGACCAAGCTGTTTTGGGCCGATCCAATAGGCCGCAAATTATGAAGTATTTGGTGATGTTATATCATTTGATGCTACGCTTGGTACAAATAAGTAAGTGATATTCAATGTTTTAGATTATGCATCAATCATCATATATATGCTATTACCGAGTGATTTTCTTTATATTTCTAATCATTAGGTACAATATGGTTTATGTACCATTCTCGTGGCGTTGATAACCACAGAAATGTGTAACATTTGCAGCAGACTTCTATCAAAGGAAGATATTCCTCATTACACATGGGTTTTCCAAATTCTTTCTACAAAGCTATGGGTCGTGAACCACTCGTTTAATCACGCACCAATGTCCCGCCATGAAACAGCAATACCGCCGTTTTCGCATCGCAAGGCATCGTTGGTGCATGTGGCATATCATGAACAAACTACCAACAAAGGTGCATTTTCTTAAAAATCTTGAAAATTTTGTTTTGACACTGTTCTCCCGGATACAATAGCTACTTTATCTATTTGTAACTCAAACAGACACTAGCTATTGTAACTTAGTGTACACTAGCTAGTTATCTTAGTGAACACTAGCCGTGTTACTAGTGTAACCTAGTGTACACTAGCTAGTTATCTTAGTGAACACTAGCCGTGTTGCTAGTATAACCTAGTGTACACTAGCTAGCGTACACTAGCTATGTGTATCAAGATTGGCCAATGTAAACTAGCTAGTTTCAATTAGTGTACACTCGATTGTTATCTAGTTTACACTAGCCAAATGCCTTAGGCAACAGGACAAGGTATTGGGCCAAGCACTTGTGTACACTAGTCGTTGTAACTTAATGTACACTAGCTAGCGATCTAGTGTACAATAGCTAGTTTTCTTAGTGTACACTAGCCGTGTACACTAAGAACACAATTCATTGTTATTAGGTACACTAGTTAGTTTATATAATGCATTCAATATACTTATTACAATATTGACTTGCATTCTTATTGATTGTTATCATGTTTATCATTTGTGAAGGTTGGTCCACATTTGTGCAAGGAGTTGGATTTTATGTCCAAGATAAAAGAATATGTTTGGAATGAAAATATAGATGCATCGAATTTGAAGAGGGTCGGAAATCATATGGAAGAATATGATTTAAACAATAATGAGTGGTTAAGAAGTATGTTTGAGAACAGAGTTATTCGATTCCCGCATATTTCGTGGATGATCCTTTGTTAGGTATACCGCGTACAACTTCATGGTCGAGAGTGCAAATGCATTTTTTGGCAAGTATAGCATGGAGAAGGACACGTTGACAGAGTTTTACGTCCGTTTTGAGACGGCAATGGAGAAGCAACAGAACACCAACAAAAGATTAAATTATGAGTGTTTGACACAATTGCCAAAAGCAGAGACTCCTCTCGTTGATTGAGAAAGATGCCGCGGAGATTTACACGCGCGATATATTTTATTTGATTCAAGATGAAATTAAGGAAAGTTGTTATAATGTGGGGATGAAGTCTATGACCTCCGTTGACGATTCTTATAAGATTTTGATTTTGACAGATAGTAAATTGAAAGGAAAAGAATTTGAGGTATGTGATTTTTTTACCAAGTGTTGTTTCAAATAGCATTTGCGCTTGTTTATAGTACATGCAGACTTATTAGTTACCGAATATTTATGCAGTGAAGCACATGATAGGAACTAACCACATAGATTGTTCATGCAAGCTTTTTGAGAGAGTTGGGATTTTGTGCAGCATGCTTTTTTTGCCTTAAAACTGATAATGTAAACAAGATTCCTAGAGATCATGTACTTAATCGCCGGGTGAAGAATGCCGAGCGCCGAGCATCATTAGTGACAAATGGGCCGGTGTATCGTAGGACCGTGCAAAAATGGGTGCATTTGGTGACAAGTTGAATGATATTTGGTTAAATTTCAACGCAATCATGGGATTAGCAGTAAGGACATCAACGATATGGACCATGTTGAAAAGGTTTTCAAGGATTTGAAACATGAATTACGTGATCTGAGAGGAACAAATGTTGTTCCAAAGAATAAGGTCCGTTATCGAGAGTTTAATTGGTGCAAAGGATTCCGCATGATATCACGCTCAAGCCTCCCAATGAAGCTCGTAACAAAGGGTGTGGGAGGAAGAGGATTATGAGTGCCCTGAGAAGTCAATCATCGAAAAACAAAGAACTAAGAGATTATGCGGGTATTGTAACAAAATGGGTACTCATGACAAGCGTAATTGTCCGTAAAAGGATAAGAATTTTGATAATAATGTTGATAATAATGATGATGATGATAGTGAATAATTTGGTTATAATTTTTGTTATTGGATAATGATTTTTATGTCTTTTTTCATTTAATTATAGATATTATATTCATTATTGAATATAAGAAAAAAGGTTTACCCGTTAATATTTGGTTGACAAGGTATTTATATACACTAGCTAGTTAGGGAGTGTGTGAAATGCAATTGGATACACTAGCTAGTTTAGCTTCGTACTCCAATAAATCATTTAAATAATAACTCGTGTACATTAGATAAAATAGGTAGTGCACACTAGCTAGTGTAACTTAGTATACACTATCCAAATGGCTTAGGCCAGGACAAGGCCTCGCCATTACCTCGTGTACACTTGCTTGTTATCTATTGTTAACTTGATGTGTTGTTAGTGTCAAGGCCAAGGCATTGGCCTCGCTATGCCAAGGCATCGCCTACGGCATCGCTATGCCAAGGCATCAACCTTCGCTAAGTACACTAGCTATATATATAGTGTACACTAGATATGTACATAATGTACACTAGTTATTTAGTTGGATCATGTCATTGTTTAGTTTACAATAGCATTTCTAACTTAGTGTACACTAGCTATTTGTAACTTAGTGTAAACTAACTGTGTGTAGATATATAGAGCACACTAGATATTTATCTAGTGTAACTTAGTGTACACTAGTTATACTAATACTTTATTTAATTTAGTTGTTGAATACCTTTTATTGAAGTCTCGTGTTTCTTTTTTTTTGTTGAAAACATTTAATTTGGTTCTCATTTGAGCAAAGATCGTATGTGGGGTCATACTCTAATAATAACAAATAACGTTCCATAAAATTTGGCAAAGAAGGTGACGCTTAAACCAACACACCGCTCATAGCGTTGTCCTTCACACACAAACACCAAAACACACTAGGCTTCAAATGTAAAATCCCTAGGGTTCCGACGAAATCAAAATCAACCGCGATGACGTAAACAAGACGCTCTAGTAGACTACCATTAGAAGCAATGCAAAAAAAGAAAACAAAGAGAAGCCGTATTAGATTCTAGGAATCTACTTGTTTGCGAACACTATCTTGAATCAATTTGGCAAAGAGGATGCCGCCGGTCCATCTTCTTCAATATCAAAGAAACTCCAACTCAAGGTACTTCTAGGAATTTCTAGCTTCTATGTAAAACTTGAGTACACTATATAATTGTACAAAGGTGTAGGGTGCATTTTCTTAAAAATCTTGAAAATTTTCTTAAAAATCTTGAAAATTTTGTTTGACACTGTTCTCCCGGATACAATAGCTACTTTATCTATTTGTAACTCAAAGGTACACTAGCTATTGTAACTTAGTGTACACTAGCTAGTTATCTTAGTGAACACTAGCCGTGTTGCTAGTGTAACCTATTGTACACTAGTTAGTGTGCACTAGCTATGTGTATCAAGCATTTGCTAATGTAAAGTAGCTAATTAGATAAAGTAGCTATCAGACACTATCTAACTAGAAAAGTATACACTTCCAAGGCAAAGTCCAAAACAAGGCCTTGGCATGTCTAAGGTCATGGACAAGGCAAATTATACAAAGGTTCAAAAATTCACTTATTACTAGTATCTATAGCAAATGTAAACAAGTTTGAATTTCAAGTTGCTTTGTAAAACTTGTGTACACTATCTAATTATACAGCTTTATTCTTTCTTGATCCATAAGCCTTGCAATAAGAAGGAATCTCCCGACAAGAAAGAGAGGAAATCAAGAAAACCGTTTCAAAATATGACTACCAAAAATCAAGAATAAGAGGCAAATCACAAAGATTGGTTGAAGCCGTCAACGCATTATCTCCTCCTCAAATTCAAAGGGTTAGAGTCTAACGGGCTAAAAGCACTTCTTCACTTCAAAATCACAAGTCTAACTCACAGTATAGGGTACTATGTCATCAAAAACTACAATCACAATGATGACGTAATAACCCTAAGCAACTGAGACAAGCTTTCAGGACAGAGGAGGAGGTAGAACGCATTTTGGGTCTACCAAGGGGTGAGAGGAAAATAGAGTTTCCTTTTAAAGATAGAAAGCTTATAAATCATAAGGAGACAGAGTGGAAGGCACAGCTTGCCAATGATGAAGAAGTGACCCACCATGGTTAATCCCCCATTAGCATTGTGAAAAATTAAGAGGAGCGAGGGTGCAAATGATTTGTTCAAGATGAATTTCATGATAATTATGTCAAATGTATTGATAGCACAACAAAGTGTGTAGCTTTGTTAATCAAGAATTGCTTGATTCCAATGTTGACTTCAATGAATGCGCACAATATAACCGGTGTGCGTATGTCATTAATCAACCGAAGCTTGCAAGGCTTAGATGGAAAGAAAACAGCTATTTTATCGGATCGCCGGCATTTTTAATTGTAAGTGATTGACTTAAATTATATTATTTTTTATAGCCGCTTCTTATTGAATCTAACATATGTTGATTGTTTTCTTTGTAGTTGCTTTACCTTGATCGTGTGGAGCAACAAGGTGCTCCAATTGTTAGAAGGACTTGCCCCGCATATCAAGCATGGACTACCGAACCGATGGCACAAAGAGAAAATTTTGAAATGGAAAAAGATTTGATAGGAAAGGGTAAAGTACAGAGATTAACCTTAATCATAGCCAAGAAGACCAACAACAAGAACAAATTTCAAACAACAAGAGGTAAAATATTTACACTTATATACATTAGCTACTTATCTACTGTGTATAAAGTCTATTGATCATTATTGACAAGTGAAATATTTTTCGAGTAAATCTATTGAAATTTCATCCACAATTCTCTTAAATATTTCAGACAATATCAAGAATCTTGAATTTTGTGCCGAAAACTTGAAGCATGGACTATCCGAATATATCAAAGCCCTTAATACTTGTCTTGCAACGGACCCAGAGGATAAGCGTATTGTCCATATTGACCTAGCAAGACGGAGTTTGTTAGGAAGCAAGACAAATGACAAATTGTAATATTATTTTGTTATGTTGGATACATTTTTATTTATAACAAATGTTTCTATTTTGTCCGCTTTACATCCATATTGACCCTCCTATTAATATTTGTTTGACAAAGGTATTTATATACACTAGCTAGGTAGGTAGTGTGTGAAATGCAATTGGATACACTAGCTAGTTTAGCTTCGTACTCCAATAAATCATTTAAATAATAACCGTGTACATTAGATAAAAATAGTCGTGCACGTAGCTAGTGTAACTTAGTGTACACTAGCCAAATGGCTTAGGCAACAGGACAAGGCCTTGGCCAATACCTCAGGTACACTATCTTGTTATCTATTGTACAATTGATGTGTTGTTAGTGTCAAGGCCAAGGCATTGGCCTTGGCTACGCCAAGGCATCAGCCTATGGCCTTGGCTATGCCAAGGCATTAACCTTCGCTAAGTACACTAGCTATATATATAGTGTACACTAGCTATTTACATAATGTACACTAGTTATTTAGTTTGATCATGTCATTGTTTAGTTTACAATAGCATTTCCAACTTAGTGTATAATAGCTATTGTAACTTAGTGTACCCAAGTTATTATGTCTTTTTATAATTTAGCTAGCGTACACTAGATAAAGTAGCTAGTGTACCCAAGTTACTCGTCCTATTTTATAAATTTGCTAGCGTACATTAGATAAAGTAGCTAGCGTACCTGTGTTAATCTGTCCTATCTATTTTATAAATTTGCTATTGTACATTAGATAAAGTAGCTAGTGTACACTAAGTTACTACTTCATTAAACATTTCATTAAATAAAGGAGTACAATAGAAATCAACATCTAACAGCTTTATGTTAAAGAACCATCTCGTATTCTCTATTAGATATTGACATACCCGTTAATATTTGTTTGACATTGTATTTATATACACTAGCTAGTTAGGTAGTGTGTGAAATGCAATTGGATACACTAGCTAGTTTAGCTTCGTACCTAATAAATCATTTAAATAATAACCGTGTACATTAGATAAAATAGCTAGTGCACAAGAGCTAGTGTAACTTAGCGTACACTATCCAAATGGCTTAGGCAAAGCAGGACAAGGCCTCAAGCAATACCTCAGGTACACTATCTTGTTATCTATTGTACTTTGATGTGTTGTTAGTGTCAAGGCCAAGGCATTAGCCTTGGCTACGACAAGGCATCAGCCATGGCCTTGGCTATGCCAAGGCATCAACCTTCGCTAAGTACACTATTTATATATATAGTGTACACTATATATATTGAATACCCGTAAACTTTAATTGGCCTTGAACTTGATTTTGGACAAGTGTTCCAAGTTAGGTGTTCCAAGTTGAGTAATAAAAACAAAAATAGTCACGGATTCAATAGTTATCCCAACTAGTACCGCTTCATTTTGTCCATAAGCAATAGTGCCAAATTTCAATCAAAATCAACGGATTCAATAGTTAAATACATTTCAAAAAAAAAGTCATGGATTCAATAGTGCCTAATTTCAAACAAAAACAATAATGATTCAAGATAAATAAGTTAGATCTTCACTTCTTTTTATTTCTAAATTTCATCTAAAAAGCAATCAATTTCTGCATGAGTACGAGTAGGTCACCAAGTCTAAGAAAAATGTTGAAGATTATGAAGAAGAAAGAGCCGCTAAAAAATTTCGTGTTTCTTAGAAGATATTAAGGAGGGATATTATAGTTTGTGGAACAGCCGATAAACTTCACCGCCCATTCTCGTGACAATAAGAACAAAGAAGAAATCAACATGGATTTGGGATTCTCTTCGTTACATGCCAAGGATCGTGGGGCAACTAAAGCTTATGGAGAGCATGATATGTTCCAAAGACTCGCACTCTATAAGTTTATGGAGAGCATGAATGAATAATTTGTTAAGTGTTGTGTGGTTTGTTTGTTTGTAGTTTTTTTTTTTTTTTTTTTTAATGAATAATATCTACCGTATAATATAATTTTCTTTAGATCTCGAATTGCCGCTAGTTTGGTTTGAAGTGCCAGCTTTAATTATACATTCACATACTTCTCGGATATAATTGGCATTTCCAACTTAGTGTATAATAGCTATTGTAACTTAGTGTACCCAAGTTATTATGTCTTTTTTATAATTTAGCTAGTGTACACTAGATAAAGTAGCTAGTGTACCCAAGTTACTCGTCCTATTTTATAAATTTGCTAGCGTACATTAGACAAAGTAGCTAGTGTACTCCTGTGTTAATCTGCCCTATCTATTTTATAAATTTGCTATTGTACATTAGATAAAGTAGCTAGTGTACACTAAGTTACTACTTCATTAAACATTTCATTAAATAAAGGGGTACAATAGAAATCAACATCTAACAGCTTATGTTAAATAACCATCTCGTATTCTCTATTAACTAATGTACACAAGATATCACTTCAATAACAACCGGGTACATTAGATAAATAGCTAGTGTACCCTATTGATTTTGGACGTCAAATGATAGGTAATTAACTTATTCAAGATGTGTAGTAGCTAGGTAGCTAGTGCACACTAGCTAGATGTCTTTGAACTTTGGCTTGTATCCGATAAAATGTGTTGGCCTTGGCCTTGTCATAGAGATTTTAGATGTCAAAGGATAGATAACCAAAAGAATATCAACGTAACTACCAAAATTTTATTTACACCCTCTAGTATCCAACATAACAAGATTCTAAAAGTAACATAAAAATACAACATTGGAGAAAACTCTCTCGTGTGTGTAAGCATTGCAAAGATGTATCTCTTTCAAATATAAAAAGAACTCTAATTTTTTTTTATGATTTTTGTTTTTTCTTCGCCCGATCACAATGTGTTTTTGCCGAATTAACAACTCTTTCTCTATTTTCATTGGTTTGATATGTAAGCATTGCAAAGAGGTATCTCTTTTCTTAACTTCGTAGTTGCTTGTTTTGTTCAAATTGTAGAAAGGAAAATAGGAAAAAGATTAGAAGAAGTTGTTTGTTTTCTTCGCTAAATAAATCTTTAAAGCAAAAATTTCTTACCCCTTCCTTTTTAAAACCAAAGATTCCAGCTTTTGAGTCCACCACCTTGTATGTCTCAAGGTGTCTCATTACGAATATTGCACAGCCAACATGATTTCTTTTTGTCCTCCACAACATTTCTAGTCGGCGAACATTAAATGACGTAATTGCGCCTCGTTTAACCGGTTACGGGGTCTTAAATACTTACTAAAATGGTTTTTCTCGCACAAAATAAAAATAAACATTAAGCTAATAGCAAAGTCGGGTGCTTAGATTTGTGTAGGATAGGCAAATAAGTATTAAGAATTTAAAAATATGCATACCAAATGTGTTAGAGGGCCCGAATACTTGTCGTAGTCCCCTAAGATACCGTTGTCAAGGATATCCAAAGAATTTGTCTTGAAATCAAAGACAACAACATAGAAGTGTGCATATGCAAGGATTGTAAACATTACCCGACATATTTATATAAACAAATATAATAAGCAAATGTGAAATTTCGAAATAACAAACACACTTATAAATATGTAGCCGCGTTGGTTTTATTACCAAATCATAGTCATTGATTGTTTTTGTTGGGTTATTCTTCATCAACGTATCCATCTCGAAAGCAAAATCTTCATACTTACCCTCGTGCCCGGTGGAATTATACATCTCGTGATATGACATATACATAACAAATGAGTTATAGTGATATTGTAGTATACGTGAATGAATGTCACTAAGGTGATTTAGTTAAGCATATTACCATTACTTGCGGCCCACGTAAGAGACGCAGAGGGCTTTCTGTGCCTTATACTTTTCAAAGTCGTTTAGACATCACACCAAATACTTAACAATGAACATTCAACCTCTTTATCGTGAAGCATGGTCCGGAAACTTTCAAAAATACCATGCACATCATTTTTGGAACTATAAATGAAAATCCCGTAGAAAATAAGGTAATTAGCTACCGCTTCCTTCTACTATGAACTCTAGGTACATTAGATGCACAAATAGCGTGCACACTACAACCTCATGTTTTTGAAGGACAAAGTTGCTTGAACTAAATAAATAGCTAGTGTACCCTAGCTATGTGTATTCACCTTGGCTAAGTACAATAGCTAGTGTAACTTCGTGTACAACCGCTAGTGCCAAGGCCGTGGCATCGCCTTTGGCTACGCAAAGGCTTGCCACGGCCTTGGCTTCGCCAAGGCCTCATCCTCGTTAAGTAGCCAAAGTGACACTAGATGTGTTACTAGCGTGCACTAGCCGCTAACTAGTGTGCACTAGTTAGGCAAATAAGTGCACTAGCTATATATATAGTGTACACTAACTATATATATAGTGCACACTAGCTACTTTATCTATCAGACACTAGCTAGTTATCTAGTGTGCACACTAGCTTATGAATAGTAAAGTTAATTTGCCGGTGTGACTAACTTTATTATTACTATGATACTTACATATCATCGTCAGTTGACCATCTTCAATCCACTTGAAGATCATGTTTTCATCGCAGTCGGGTCTTTCAAAAATATCAACTATTCTTTGTTTGAAAGGAGACTTCAAAAAAACGATGGCTCGAGACGCGTTTATCTTTATTTGGCCGTTCATTTTGTTGAGGTTGATTCTCTTGGCTCGTGTTGAATCTTGAGTTGACAACATCAAATCGAAAGAAGGGGAAGTTACACCCCTTATCTTACGCCGGGTTTCATTGTTGCTTCGTCAAGTACCTCTTCATTTTCTTGAGTCAGAGATTCAAAGCAGCTGTCATCTTTGCGATTGAAACCACATCAATTTCATCAATTGCATCGTCCGTCGAGATGCTTTTCTTCTCATTTGAAAGTTTGTCTTGAATGTAATTTTCAATACCAATGTCAATATCTCTCGCAATCTTGGCTATTTAATTCCAAACCGTCAAAGTACGGTGTCTGCTGAGGCTCTACAATTGATGCTCCTTTTGTTGGAGATTTTTCAAAACAAGTCAACAACGAGGGATCTTCTATTGTTGTTTTCAACCGATTTGACAAGTCATCGCACCGCGAGTAAGTGAGGGAGTCATCAATGAAAGGTATTGATTCCGTCTCATTCCGATGCCTTGAGATTATTGGAGAAATTTGGACATTGGTGTTGAGGAGAGGTTGTGGTTGCACCAAAAGATGTATCGAGGAGGTCCGGGCCGTGATTGTTGGTTATCTTGTGTTGTGGTGAGTGGAGAATCTAAAGTTGGATCGAGGAGAGGTCGGTGTTGTGTCTCGTTGGTCTGAATTTTGTTTCGGGTTTGGCAAGGTGGTGTGAAAGGAGAGTCAACAGATTGAGCTTCGAGCTTGAGATCGAGGAAACCGAGAACCGAAAAGCCGATTTATTTCATTGTTCGGCCCACACACCGCCTTTCCGAATCAATTGCAAAACATGTATTGTATGCTTGGGCATAGCGTGACAGCTCCCTTTCGCATCCTCACCGTAGCCGAAGTTTTAACATCGATCATTGTCCCGAAACATTTAATGTAATCGCATTTGACATTTGGTACACTAAATAACTTAGTGTTCACTAATTAGCTATGTGTATCACTAAGTTACAATAACTAGCTAGTGTACACTAGCTATGTGTATCAAAGATTGGCTAATGCAAACTAGCTAGTTTAACTTAGCGTACACTGATAGTAGTTATCTAGTGTTCACTAACCGTGAACACTAGCTATGTGTATCGCATCGCTAATGTAAACTAAGTTACAATAACTAGCTAAGTTACAATAACTAGCTAGTGTACACTAGCTATGTGTACCAAAGATTGGCTAATGTAAACTAGATAGTTTAACTTAGTGTACAACCCAAATAGTGTTCACTAAGTTACAATAACTAGCTAGTGTACACTAGCTATGTGTATCAAGATTGGCTAATGTAAACTAGCTAGTTTAACTTAGTGTACACTCGATAGTTATCTAGTGTACACTAGCCAAATGCCTTAGGCAAACTAGTGTTCTCTAAGACAACACAAATAGTGTTCACTAAGTTACAATAACTAGCCAAAGATCAACATTGACTAAGTAAGCTAGCCAGCTACACTAAATATTTTTATCAAAACAAACAGAAATATAAAATTTAAGAAAGAAAACAAACTAAGTAAATTATTATAAATACAATTACAAAAAAAAAAAAAAAAAAACCAACAACAACAACAGTTCCTAATTCCCATCATTAACTTATTTCATAGTTCGTAGTCCCCTAATTCCCATCATCGACTTCTCGCCATATGCCGCTTCTAGTGCCATGTGTTGTTCCTTGGATATTTCTCCATACGAAGAAATAGATCCACGATGAATAGCATGCGCAAAGAGTTGGTCCCAAGTCAATGTTCTTGTTGGAAAGCTAACTGGGCGTAATGGGCATTGCAATTTATTTTCCCCATTATAGAGGGGAAAACGCCCATTTTGGATTGATCGCCTGTGACTTGCAACTTTTTGCTCCAGGGTCCATTCTCTTCTAACCCTAGGCGGAACCCTAGGCGGAACATCCACAATATCATCTACATATTCAACTTCCTCAGCCGAAACCCTATATCGTAATCAACTTTCGTCCCGCCGAGCTTCGGGTTGTTGTTATTATTCATTTTGAGAAATTTGATTTTTTTTTTTGTTGTGATGGTAAGAGTGGTGGTGTATGGTATTTATGTAGGCTGAGTACTATGAATTCAATGCATTTAATGCAGTCAAAAAGTTGAATTCAATTCAGTCAAAAAAGTTGAATTCAATGAATTCAATGCATTTAATGCATTTAATGCATTCAATCAATTCTCAAATGGCTTGGGCAAGAGGGACAAGCCCTTGTGTACACTAGTTGTTGTTTAGCTAATGTACCTAATAAGTTATTTCTAATAATAATTAGGCACAGATATCTTTCTTTGTCCTATTCAAAAAGGCATTTTTGTCTAGTGTACACTAGCTAGTTATCTTAGTGTACAATAGCTAGTTATCTTAGTGTACAATAGCTATTTTGCTAGTGTAACTTTGTGTACACATAAAGAGTGTACACTAGCTATGTGTATCAGCCTTCGCTAGTGTACACTAGCTAGTTATCTCGGTGTACACTAGCTAGTTATCTAGTGTTCACTATCCAAATGGCTTAGCAAGAGGACAAGCCCTCGCGTACACTAGTTGTTGTTTAGCTAATGTACCTAATAAGTTATTTCTAATAATAATTAGGCACACATGTAACGTATATTAGCCGATGGTTTAGGGAGGACAATTGATTCTAAGTTTTACCTCTTCTTCTTGTTGGTATTGTTCAAATTTGTCCGCCGTGATGCCGTTGTTGTTCTTCTTCTTCTCCTTCTTTTTCTTCTTCTTTTCTTCTTCTTCTTCTTCTTCTTCTTCTTCTTCTTCTTCTTCTTCTTCTTCTTGGATGGCAATTAAACGTGTTGTCCCCATCCCAATCAAGTTGTTCTCCATTTCAAATAATTCCCTTTCCTCCATCAAGTTTCGTTGTCCAAGCTTTAAAAGCAGTGGGAACATTTGAGAACAAATACTGCACTTCACTTGTTCCACACGATCAAGGTAAAGGAACCGTAAAGCAAACAATGCACATATGTTAAAATCAATAGAAGCATTTATATTGTTCTCTAGATTTAGTATAAAATGGATTGTGAACTTACTACTAAAAATGCCAACGATCCAAATAAGAAGGCATCTTCTTTCCACTCGACCTTGCCCTCTTTCAGCTTCTTTAATGAGATATGCACACCAATTATATTGTGCACACTCATTAAAATTGATATTTGACCTCAACAAATCCCGCCTCACAAAGCTTGTCGTTTGAGGAGCTATTAAAACATTCGTCATGAGGATGACGAAGCTCATCGTGAAAAATCATCCACCTCTCGCGCCGTTGTTGATTTTTTGCGTGATGATTGTGGGGGCCGACTTTCCATGGAAATTCAACTTCTTTATCGTTGTCAAACCGGGATCTCCAATTTTTCTCCCTATTGTGGGGCCGACTTTCATCATTTCCTTTCTTCTTCATTTTAGTGGGAATAATGATTTCCCTATCACCCTCGCAAACCAAGTATCCGCCGCACCTCTTCTTCACCACAGGAGCTCATCTCCATTTTCTAATGATACTATGTTATCATTTGCATTGTAGTTGTTGATAACATAGTATCCTATCCCGCGTGCTAGATTGGTAAACTTGAAATGAGAAAGCTCTTCAAATGCGTTAAGCTTTAACCAATCTATTTGAGCCGAATTTAACTTGGACAAAGGCTTCAAAGAGCCTTCTGCCGCTCTAATTTTTGACTTTTTATAGTCATATCGGGAATGGGTTGCCCTTGATTTCCTCTCGCGATGTTTCCGGAGAATGCCGTGAAAGCCGTTTCTTGCTACGTTTCTTGGGAGATGCCTCGCATATAAAAAAACTAAGTGAATACTTTTGAAGAGAGTACATTAGATATAGTAGCTAGTGTACACTAAGTTACTAATTCATTAAACATTTCATTAAATAAAGGGGTACAATAGAAATCAACATCTAAAAGTCATTAAATAATAGCTAGTGTACATTAGATAAAGTATCTAGTGTACACTAGCCAATTTATAAATTTCTTATTGTACATTTGATAAAGTAGCTAGCGTACACTAGCCAAATGGCTTAGCAAAGCAGGACAAGGCCTCGGGCAATACCTTGTGTTCATCATGCCGAGTAAATTAGACAAAGTAGCTAGTGTACCCAAGTTAATCTGGTCCTATTTTATTTTATAAATTTGCTATTGTACATTAGATATAGTAGCTAGTGTACACTAAGTTACTAATTCATTAAACATTTCATTAAATAAAGGGGTACATTAGATAAAATAATAACTGTGTACATTAAATAAAATAGCTAGTGTACATTAGATAAAATAGCTAGTGTACACTAAGTTACTAATTCATTAAACATTTCATTAAATAAAGGGGTACAATAGAAATCAACATCTAACAAATATTAAATAATAACAAAGGTACATTAGATAAAGTAGCTAGTGTACACTAGCCAAATGGCTTAGGCAACAGACAAGGCCTCGGCCAATACCTTGTGTTCATCATGCCGAGTAAATTAGACAAAGTAGCTAGTGTACCCAAGTTAATCTGGCCCTATTTTATTTTATAAATTTGCTATTGTACATTAGATATAGTAGCTAGTGTACACTAAGTTACTAATTCATTAAACATTTCATTAAATAAAGGGGTACATTAGATAAAATAATAACCGTGTACATTAAATAAAAATAGCTGAAAGTGTGACATTAGATAAAGTAGCTAGTGTACACTAAGTTACTAATTCATTAAACATTTCATTAAATAAAGGGGTACAATAGAAATCAACATCTAATACCATTAAATAATAACAAAGGTACATTAGATAAAGTAGCTAGCGTACACTAGCCAAATGGCTTAGGCAAAGCAGGACAAGGCCTCGGGCCAATACCTTGTGTTCATCATGCCGAGTAAATTAGACAAAGTAGCTAGCGTACCCAAGTTAATCTCGTCCTATTTTATTTTATAAATTTGCTATTGTACATTAGATATAGTAGCTAGTGTACACTAAGTTACTAATTCATTAAACATTTCATTAAATAAAGGGGTACATTAGATAAAAATAATAACTCATGTACATTAAATAAAAATAGCTAGTGTACATTAGATAAAGTAGCTAGCGTACACTAAGTTACTAATTCATTAAACATTTCATTAAATAAAGGGGTACAATAGAAATCAACATCTAACAAAGCCATTAAATAATAACAAAGGTACATTAGATAAAGTAGCTAGCGACACTAGCCAAATGGCTTAGGCAAAGCAGGACAAGGCCTCGGGCCAATACCTCGTGCTCATCATGCCGAGTAAATTAGACAAAGTAGCTAGTGTACCCAAGTTAATCTGTCCTATTTTATTTTATAAATTTGCTATTGTACATTAGATATAGTAGCTAGTGTACACTAAGTTACTAATTCATTAAACATTTCATTAAATAAAGGGGTACATTAGATAAAATAATAATCGTGTACATTAAATAAAAATAGCTAGTGTACATTAGATAAAGTAGCTAGTGTACACTAAGTTACTAATTCATTAAACATTTCATTATATAAAGGGGTACAATAGAAATCAACATCTAACAACCATTAAATAATAACAAAGGTACATTAGATAAAGTAGCTAGCGTACACTAGCCAAATGGCTTAGGCAACAGACAAGGCCTTCGCCAATACCTTGTGTTCACCTTGCCGAGTAAATTAGACAAAGTAGCTAGTGTACCCAAGTTAATCAGTCCTATTTTATTTTATAAATTTGCTATTGTACATTAGATATAGTAGCTAGTGTACACTAAGTTACTAATTCATTAAACATTTCATTAAATAAAGGGGTACATTAGATAAAATAATAACTCGTGTACATTAAATAAAATAGCTAGCGTACATTAGATAAAGTAGCTAGTGTACACTAAGTTACTAATTCATTAAACAT